>JAOWBW010001254.1:204835-258361 GCA_026119855.1 Campanula takesimana
AGATAGGCTTAGAACCAAAGAGTGGTGAGGCCTCCTTCTCCCCCATATTCTCTTCATCTCATTCTATTTTCCTTTTATTTATTTACCTTATGTCTTTATGTTTCTTGCAAATTATATGAATTAAAACCAAGCCTTGATCCATGGTGCCCTTCATGTTCTATGCATGATTGTGGGTTCTAAACCAAAGGATAACCTAAGGCTTGTTATCATTTGATGTCATTATGTCTTTACTTTGATGCAATTTACTTTCAAGCCTTTACATTACATTGCAAGTATTGTCCATTCAAGCACTATATATATATATATATATATATATATATATTATATATATATATATATTACAAGTCTTGTCCTCTCAAGCTACTATATTATTGCTATATATAGTCATGATTGTTTAAAATTTCTTATTAATGTGTTCTTGTTTGACCATGATGATCATGATTGGGAGATAAAGTTTCAATCTTATCTTCCCAACCATGATCTTGCCTAAAATCCCCAAGTTTGGGATATAAAGATTCAATCTTTATATTACATGTTGTCCCTAAAGGTTTAATTTAACTTAATAAGTCCATTTTGGTGATAAAGTTCCAATCTTTATTCATCAAATGGTCATTTTGGCCCCAAAGGGCATGTTCACACCTTTTCTTAATTTATCCAATGATTGCCTTTGATCACACCCAAATCTTTGTTTTTGGGGTTCTTTTGATGATCAAAGTGCATAGGAATGATCTTTTCAAAGCTTTGTTGTTAATCACAAACTGAAAATTAGCATTTCAGTCCAGTTTCAGCAGAATACTCTGTTTCTGCCTGAAACAGGACAGTTTTTTGATAAATCTGTAAAAAAAAACCCGGAACGGCCGAACAAGCCGTACGGATGGTTTAAACCAGCCATACGGCTAGTTTGGCCAGGGAGCACTTTTTTCCAGTTTTACCCCTTTTTGTTAAACAGATTGCAAAATAACCCTTTTCTGTTAAATAATTAACCAGCTTTGTTAAAAGTCTGTCTCTCCCATTTTTGAAAACATACACACACACATGCACTTTGTTAACTAACGATTAGGGAGACTCGGTCCTATCCAAGGCGACTTGGGTGACGTAAAACTCTTCCCAAGGCGTAACCTGACCTCCGAACTAATAGAATCTCTAACCTTTCCATTTGTTGGATTAAATAATTAACAAATGTGGTGACTCCGTTATGTTTTGTGTGATAACCGTGTTTGGTTTTTTCGCCCTTCAAAATGTAAACCCTTCGTTTCCTTCATCGCGGGGCGGGATCCTTACAGTGGCGACTCCCATTTTTGTGTTTGTTTTGTGTGTTTTGTGTTTCTGATTGAATCTTCTAGAGCGGAAACTGTTCTGGAAATACAATAAACTGGGGCTTGATGATCAGAAGTTGAAAAACTGCAAAAAATAATTGCCAGCATGCTATAGCCGTACGGCTATGTTGGGCAGGGAACATAATGTTTCAAAATTTAACCATTTTGTGCAGGGCAGAAACATTTTGTGTCCCTTTTGCTTCTGCTTATCCAGGTTCCAAATTTACAGATTTGTTTGTGCACATTACCTTCTTCTCTTTTAGCCAAAACTTGGTTTTTTTTTAAGCTTGGTTATGCACAAGTCTTTTGTACATAAAATTGGGTTTTTAAAGCCTCCTTGTGCATAACCCTTTTTGTAAAAATTTTTGAATCCTTTTATTGTGCACAACTTGTTTTGCAAATGGTTTTCAAAAGGATTGTTTCTTGTGATGTTTTGATTTCAAAGAATCTTTGGTTGTACACAATTTGTTGTATGTACAAGTTTTGGCTTTGTTTGTTCATATGATTCTTGCTTGATTGCTTGTGTAAATATCTTATTCATGCTTGCTCATTTTTGTCGATTATGCTTATTGATGCTTATTCATATGTTGATTATACATTGCTCATGATGTTAAAACGAATCGAAAATTTCTATTTTAACTCAAAAGAGAACGTAGAATGGCTTCACACTACGCACACTTGACCTTGCACATTCCAAATGCCCTTTAAACCCAGGATGGATGCCACGATGCAGCTTGATTGGTGCTCTTGTGCTCTTGTGCCCTTCTAGCGTGCACGGGTCCATTCCACCTCCCCTTCCGAGCCGAGTCAACCACACTTGTCCGTGACACACAAATATCGTGAATCCGGTTGGTTTTTGGTCTAGCTCATCTTACCACGTCCCTAATGCGTGTCCAAGGTTAATCGTGGCCAAGTTGATGCCCGAGTCACGACTCCTTGTGAAAGCAAGTGTGACCAAGGTCGTCCTCGACCCAGTCCTTGACTTGTGCGTTAATGATAGCCATAATTAACCTAAGTCATGTATTAAGGATAGGGTGATACCGTGTTGTCAAGCCCTAATGAATGGTTCATACTAATCATCCTTAAGCCCAAGGATAAGATTCGAGAGCCCTCATCAAAGATGAGGTTATACCGGAAGTCCCTTAAGTCCCTAAGACGAATCTCGATCTTAACCGGGGCTTAATCATGATTGGAATGGCCCATGTATTGGGAACCTTGCGATGCACTAGACCCTAGGTTCGTTTCTTTCGGTCGGTGGAAGCCGCTTGCCCTATAGGACCCTTGCCCGGGACAGTCTATCCTTGGGAGTGTGCAAGACAGGTGAAAAACGAGGGGTCTATAGGCGTAGTGATGGCCTCCACTGATCCAGGATTTAGATTAGTTGCGAAAAAGAAGAGAAATCTTTTCTAACCATGTAGGAATAAAAATGCTTTTAAGTAAACTTGAATGAATGAATAATCACACATTACATGCGTTTGCTCATTTATTGCTTCTTGTCTTTGACGCATCGCATTCTTGCGTTAGCAAACAGCATTTCGTTAAGTCTTTGGATGGATCCCCGTTATCCTCCAAGACCTACGTTAACGCATTTCGTTAAGTCTTTGGACGGATCCCCGTTATCCTCCAAGACCTACCTTAAGGCATTTCATTAAGTCTTTGGACGGATCCCCGTTATTCACCAAGACCTCGTTAAGGCATTTTGTTAAGTCTTTGGACGGATCCCCATTATCCTCCAAGACCTACGTTAAGTCATTTCGTTAAGTCTTTGGACGGATCCCCGTTATCCTCCAAGACCTACGTTAAGTCATTTCGTTAAGTCTTTGGACGGATCCCCATTATCCTCCAAGAGCTACGTTAAGGCATTTCATTAAGTCTTTGGATAGAACCCGTTATCCTCCAAGACCTCCGTTAAGGCATTTTGTTAAGTCTTTGGACGGATCCCCGTTATCCTCCAAGACCTACGTTAAGGCATTTCGTTAAGTCTTTAGACGGATCCCCATTATCCTCCAAGACCTACGTTAAGGCATTTCGTTAAGTCTTTGGACGGATCCCCATTATCCTCCAAGACCTACGTTAAGGCATTTCATTAAGTCTTTGGACGAATCCCAGTTATCCTCCAAGAAGCCGGTGAAATATTTGATAGATCCCCGTTATCCTCAAGGCACCAGTTAAATCTTTGGTAGGATCCCAGTTATCATCCAAGAAGCCAGTGAAATCTTCGGACGGAACCCCGTTATCCTCTAAGACCCCCGTCAATCTTTGGATAGATCCCCGTTATCCTCTAAGATGTTCGTTAAACCCTTAGGCGTTGTCCCCTAGGTCCCTGTTGAGATTTCCGTTAAACCCCTAGGCGTCATGCCCTAGGTCCCCTTTTTGAGATTCTCGTCAAACCTAGGATTAGTCCCCTAGGAAGTCAAGTCCTTGGGAGGATCCCCGTTATCTTCTAAGGAGCCGGTCAAGTCTTTGAATGAATCCCCCGTTTCCCTCCAAGAAGTCGGCTACAACCATGGATTCGAGATCCCATTTGATCCCGTTCACCTTTTACCCATAGGTCTAATCCTAGCGGTCGTGTCCCATTTGTAGCATGAGCATCCACCCAATGATTACCTGAGCCTAAGTTGCATTATGTCTCTGCTGCAGCGAGAATGAAGTGGAAAAGAGCACCGTGTCACCCCCTGTTCTGCGTTGAGTCCGAGGTTTCCTCAGCCGCTACAATCCCTCCACGCCGGAACCTTGGAATGACCGGCTCAGAGGAAAATAGTTGGGAAAGCAATGCCGCAAATGCTTAGACTAGCCCAACCAAAGAAGAGTTGCTCCAAGCTTTGGAAGCCTCTAGAGCTCGGGAAGAGATTACCAGGAAACACTACGAGGAAGCACGAGACCGGTTTGTCGGGTCAATGAGACGAAAAGGCATTAAGGTTTTGTTTCAGACGAACGGGTCCTTCGTTGAGGTTTCTGACCATGAGGGAGGGGTCGAAACCACCCAACCTCCAAGTCACAACCAAACTCCACCCCTCAACCTTGCGAAAACGCCAAATCCCCTCACTCTCCATTTCAACACGTCACCACTCAAAGCTTGCCTCCCACTCAAGCTCCATACACTCCGCCTTACCCCGGATCTAACATTCCCTTTGGGTTGCCTCCCATAAACACCCATGTCTCACCATTCACACCGATCATGCCTCGACCATCACTCCCATAAGGTCTTCCTATTATACTCCCTCTCAGTTTGAGGTCGCCAATCAAATCCCAAGAACTCAGTCACCATATGTGGATATTGGCCAACCACTGGATTCCGAGGTGACCCGTATCATTTCTACGGTCCGAGACCTTTTGGACCACAAGTTCATTACGCACCTCCGAGGTACATTCCTGTGAACAACCAGGGTTATGGATATGCCTACACCCCTCCACCCCCGCAGGATCCTCTCAATCATCTATTGGGAAGGAGAAAGCAAATGGAAGTTCAGTATGAAAGGACACTCAATGAGCACCCCTTTTCATTGAATAGTAATGATTCTCATCCCCGCCGCGCTCCGACCAACAATCGAAGAAGAGCCAAACGCCAATCCAGACCCCGTTTCATAAGGTTTGAGGATTTCGGAATGCCTATAAGCAAGGTATTTGAGAGATTGGTTAATCAAGGCCTCGCAAAGCCTCTTGTCAACTTCCAACCCAAAAACCCTGAGAAGTATCTCGATGTTAACAAGAAGTGTGCCTTCCACAGTTACCATGGACACAATACCGACGAGTGCCCTACTGTGAAACGTATCATTCTGGGTTTGATTGGGGAAGGAAAGCTTGAACCCCCTCATGCCTCCGCCACAGCCAACAGCCAACAGCCCGAGTGTCAACGTGCTTGGGATCGAGAGATCTAATCCTGTGACTTCTCCAAGGATCAACGAATAGAGTGGTATCCGCCCCAAGAGAAAGGAGATCGTGGTTGACGGAGTCACCAACCCCAAGTAGGAGAGCCAGTTTCGGGAAGGTTGACAAATTCAGCAAAGCCAAAGGGTCAATGGCACGGAAAATGTCTGCAGGGCTAAATGCCCCGGGTTGGGAAATTGATGGTGTTGTGGTCACTACTACATTTCTGAGCTAATGTAACGGCAATTTTCGTTGCATTAGGGCCCAAAAACCGTTACATTAGGCCTAATGTAACGCCAAATGGCCGTTGCATTCTCTTGCGTTGCATTAGGTCTAATGCAACGACAAAGTAAGCTAATGTAACGCCAGAGCTTTGGTGTTGCATTAGATAAATACCTGATGCAACGCCAATTTTAAAACTATATGAACATCTAATGCAACGCCAAAAAGTAGATGAGTACCTAATGCAACACCAATTTTAAAAGTAGATGAGTACCTAATGCAACGCCAGTTTAAAAAGTAGATGAATACCTAATGTAACGCAAAAAATTAGATGAACACCTAATGTAACGGCTGTTTTTATGTATTAATATTGATTACTAATTATAGTAATATATATACAATTAAATAATAAAAAATATTATAAAAAAATTAATTGACATGATAATTAACATGTATTGACAAACTTCATTCCAAAAGATGCATAATATACTCTTTTTGGCATGTTTTGCAATTGGGTTAATAGTTAGTGGGTTATGTTTTGTGAGTGTTGATAGTTGAGTGGGAGAGAGAAAGTGGGGTAGAAAATAGTTAGTGGGTTAATGGATGTGAGTGTGCAAGTGGGTTAAAACTTGCCATATTTGGATTTTGCAATTTTAGTTGGGACACCCTTTTTGGCATGTTTTGCAATTTGAAATGGGACGGAGGGAATATATATGTATACATGAGAACGTGTCATCGACACATACTAATTACATAATATAGCAAAGTGGCAAAAACCTAACAAGTTTTTAACATAACAAAGAAAATTAGACAAGTTCCGTGGCAAAAGTACATAACAAGTTTTGTGTCATCGACGTATAGTAATTACAAACACCAAACGACGCACCAACAAAAAAAAGCCTCCACCATGTGGATTGTAATGCTTCTAATGCTAACTATGAACCTGCAAGTGAAAATACAACTAATTAGAACAACAAAATTAGAACAACAAAACAAGGCTATAAACTTTAACTATAGAGTGAGTCATCCTGATTACAAACTAAATCATCTACTTAATACTTGAATTTCATTAACACTAGCAATATAAATCAAAGGGAATGTCCCAAAAATTTCATTTATTTGAGATCAGTCCATTCTTGGCAACCAACAGTGAGGTCTCACTTAGAGTTAGCTTTAGGTAGCCAGACAAACTAGAGGAAATGCATCATAGAGATTATAATTGATTATAATAAGCCTTAGGGCTCTTACATTTTGCTCTATGGTGTTTAAGATGAACTCAGGCAGGATGCATGTTGTGTGTCCAGATTTGCACTAGTCGTGAAAGTTCAAGCGCAATTGTTCCAAGTATAATGAACCAAGAGTCATTGTGAGAACTTTTGCGACCAGATTTAGAATTTCAGGCATTCCAGGCATTATTAAGCTAATGTCTAACATCGGCATTATTAAGCTAATGTCTAACATCTTTGACAGGAAGAAACGGTGAGCAGGGATGGGAAAGAGAGTCAATAAAATTGTGAGACCTATTGCATAACATCAGACCATCAATATATTCATCTGTGGGATGAACTAACTGTGTACTAATCTACAAAAAAGGTAAATAATATCGAGAAGATACTAACTGTGTACTAATCTTTTCTCATAATAGCCATGTTATCTATGCTCCCTCCGTCTCAAAATTAATATAAAAAAATCAAATTTTCTCTTAACTAAGAGCATACTTAAAATTATTTGGACATTCATTTTGGGACGGAGGTACTAGGTTATTATTGTGTATGGGATGGAGTTAAGGTTAAACTATGAAACAAAACTGAATTATGCTAATCTTAAAGCTCAAATTCACTGATGGAAGTTAGCTGCCAAATGTTTATGAGATCCTTATCCAATCTAATCAAATGACAGAGATAAAAAAAAAATGGGCAAGTCCAAATGAGCTTTGAGCCAGACATTGACTTGAATGACATTTTTAGGCCCTTCCCAGGCCGGACAGGAGGTCAGCGGGTTCACGGTCTGGGCAGCCCAGAGGACCAAAGAAATTTCAAATAGCAAATCATTTACTATATACATTAGAAAAATCACACTATACCTGATGGGTGTGCCCAGTTTCCAACCTCCACTCAACCCCTAGCATCTCAATCACTCTCCGTCTGATCCAATTTGAGAATACATAGATTAAATAAACAATGTACAAACACATAGAGATGCAAATCATATTCCTTTTACAAGAGAGAAAAAGAAAGTACCTGATTAACCGTCTCATTAATTGTATCACCAGACTGCCCATTTGGTTCAACGATATGCGGTGCACTATTCGCATCCTTTGCAACCGAAAGTCCCGTAAAATCAGGGACAACAAAATCCATTCCGGGATTAGCATCTTGAAGCTGAGTTACAATCATAGTTGCAAGACTGGGAGCAAGTTGTTGCACCAACTCCGTTTTCACACTCTCCAAGAATTCAGTTGGGAATATAAAATCTCCTTTCTTGTCCTTTTTTTTCAAATCAGACTGCTTCACACCTTTTCCAATGAGCCGCAACCGATCTTTTCTTTTGGAATCATGTACAAGTTTAGAGTAATTTTCTTTTGAGTTTCTACCTTCACCTGGGGATGACTCTATAGCATCTATCATTGCCTATCGATTGTGCGTAAAGTCAGTCAGGTATTTTTTTCATCTTTCTCATTAACAATAAATAATAATGCATCTCATAAACTCACAATTTTCTCTTCAGCTTTCTCAGAAGCAGTGAGGTATTTTCTTCCAGAAACTCTTTTCCTTGATTCCTTGTAGACCTGTGCGTGATTAGGTTGTTGCTTATCCGGATCTGCTTGTTCTTAAAATCAGAATTTATAAGCATAATCAATAATAAGACGAGAAAATCATGGCTCAAAATATAGAGAATTTTGAAACTAAGGGCCAATAAAAAAGAAAATGATTGGAAGGTAGTTACCAATTCATGGCGTAACTCTCCGAAAGACTTACGTCCCATCGTGTGAACATCATCTAACATTAGACGATTATCTCTGTTTACCTTACTTTCCTCCTATGAAATAAGAGTGATGTTATTAAGTATACCCATAATCCTGCTTTAAAATATTATAGTGTGCAACACTTTTCATTTGGATAAATAAATCAACATAAGTTCTTTGCCTTAATTCAACAAAAACAGGCTATAGAACCCAACCGAACAAGAAAATGGAGAAAATTCTTAAATTAAGGAGCTGAAATGAAGCAATCCAAATCAATTATAAGTACTTGAATCTTTTCACAATGCCAGTATTCCAAGAGATCCTTAAAATGAGGAACTAAAATGGTGTCAGGTTTGTTAGCCCATCTCAACTCGTCGGTGTCATACGGATAGTAGTGCTTCTTCTTGACTCGGCATTTGTGAACACGCCAACTTAAATTCACAGACTCCATAACAAACTTTTTTCCATCTCCATTAATCATATATTTTTCCTATTCCAGTAATTAAATGTTAGAATAATATTCATAGCAATCTCAACAGATTTCACTAACAAATTTATGCAAAAGAGAATAATTAGTGACTGCAATGCAACATACCAAAACTGTAACGCCCATCCTTAATCTCGTTAAATATTTGACTTATTTGTTAAATTCTTGACATGCTTGTTAAATTCTTGACTAGCATATTTATATGCTATTTTATTTGAGTTAATTATTTAACTACTTTAGAAAATTAAGGTGGTTAAATGTCAAAGTTGAAAGTTTAGGGGCCTTTTTGTCAAAGATAGAACTTGAGGGGCCTAAGTGTCAATTTTGAAAGTTGAAAGGATAAAAACTTATGTTGCTTCCTTCTCTGACTCACTTTTCCTTGAATTTATTCTCGTTGCTTCCTCTGTTTCATAAAGAAGGTTTAGGATTCTCCCTATTCTCGACTCCTCGCGATTAATTATTCCTCTGTTCGTGATTCTGGTCCCGGATAAATATTCGTGGCGTTGAATAGAGCATTTCCTGCCGAACAGAAATTAATTTGGGTCAACTTGATTTTTGACTAGGTAAGTTATTAGCTCCCCTTACTTGTAATAACATGCATATATGTTATTCCCGCTACTTGTTCTTGTTAAAATTGTGTTTTGGGCAATTTTTGTGATACTTGTAAAATTGGGACGAATGGGGTATTTCTATACTCGTACAGAGTACCTAGAACATGCACCTCAATACTAAATGGTTTGCAAACATATTTGAAATTTATACTCCTATTCGTGAGACGGTAAAATAGTAACTTGATTTAAATATTATTAGAAAATTGTACCATTATTTGTGGTACGGGGAAATGAATGGAAGTCCCTAGATGGGTATATTAGTATATTAGAAAAATTGTACTTATACTTTTGGGGACGGTAAAATATTAAATTGGAATAAAAGGAAATTATCCTATTATTTATGGGACGGTAAAAGAAATGAATTGAGCTTGAAATAGTGTCCTGGGTATTGCCTAAGGGTTAGTAAAAGTATACTCCTACGCTTGGAACGGAGATTTCTAAGCCTGGAAAGAAATTTGGTATTTGCTAAAAATTGTACCAGGCGCCCGCCTGGTGGTACCTCGAGCGCCCGCCTGTTTCACCAGAAGTTTTGGTTTAAAAAATCCCTGGATGAGCGCCCGCCCGGTCTACCTTAGGCGCCCGCCCGGTCCCCTGTTCCAACAAAGTGTTTTAAATTTAAATTAAATTGAAAGCTTATCCCTTGTTAAGGCATATAGCCTTAAGATAAGATGTCCTAGCAAGTGTTGTGACACCTTAGGGGCATCAGAACTTGGTCTTAAACATGAATACTCATTGAATTAAAATGAGAATTTAGTCTTGTACATGAACACTTATAGAACTCAAATGAGAACTAGAGTATATAAAGGAAGAACTCTTCTTTATGTCTTGAAAGTGCTATGAATAAGCACTTATGTGTTATGCTTGTCTTGGAACTATGTCTTGAGCATCAAATTAGTGTCTTGAGCTCGAATATCATATGTAGGGATTATGAACTTGTAAGTATGAGTTGTATAGCTCATTTACTTAATTTGAATTTGAAGTATTCTTGGTCTAGGTTTAGGGTAATACCCTAGATGGCCTAGATAAGTGTTGTAGAACACTCTAGTACTGAAAAATAGTCTCTTGGTGAGCAAATGAAATGTGGACTTATATCATAATTAAATGATAACTTGAGTATAAGAGTAGTAACTCTTTTATGTGTCTTGAAGTCAATGTTGTGTACTTTAGGGGCACCAACTAATGTCTTGAGCTTGAATGTCCTAAGAAAAGGATTGGAAAATAATTCGTGAAAGATGTATAATTCATCTTCCTAGCTTGAACTTGAAGTATAAGATAATTAACTCTTGTACATGTTTAACCATCCAAAGAAATCGATTGAGAACTTGGATATAAGATGATAAAATCTTGTATATGTATTGAATGTCCTGAATGTCCTGAATGTCTTGAATGTCCTGAATGTCTTGAATGTCTTGAATGTCTTGAATGTCCTGAATGTCTTGAATGTCTTAAGTTGAGACAGTAACTTGAAGTATAAGACTATAAAATCTTGTACATGACTTGAACATCCAAATAATTGGATTAAGACTTGAATATAAGATTATAAAATCTTGTACGTGCCTTGACACCAATATATGTGTATGGTAATAAACTTGAAAGAGTCTTGAGGTGTATATGCAAATCTTGCATATATTTTCTTGATAGAATGTAGCTTCTTAATTATTTGATACATGACATGAATAACCAAAGAATTGGGTTATGGAACTAGATAGAGAATGATTAACTCTACTACATAGTTGAACTTGATACGTGTATATTGGAAGTGCTATAAATAAGCACTAAAGTGTAAATGATTTAGTTTTTAATCGTGTATATACTCAATGAAGTATATAAAATATAAAGAAGATATCTTGTCTTGAAATGAGTTCCTAAAGAAAATAAGGACTAGTGTAATATGAAGATCATTCATATAATCGTGAATACTACGATTTAAATTAATAAGAATGGTTATAGAACACAAAATGTGTTAGAAAATGTATTCGATTATTAACGATACATATACGTGAAGTATGACTGTGTCTAGGTACAATATGACCTATTCTACTACGTGTTTAGAGTATAATGTATTGAGCTCTATTTGATAGTAAGGGTATCGTGGTAGACACTTAATGTGTTAAACGTGATATGAATATGTACGTGCAAACTTGGCATGTGACAAAGTGATATACCCTACTACTTGACTGAAGCCTGTTATTAATGGACTCTTACTTAGATTGATCGTGTTACATGGACACTTACGTGCCATAGTTGAACTTGATTGGTATTCGCAATAATTGAGTACATGTACTTATATTCTCGTGAGCACATGATATATGATTACATGGTGCATATTCTCGTGAGCACATGATACATAATTACATGGTGCATAAAGAATGGTCCACTACTAAGGGACTTAGTTCTGTTCTCGTAGTTCAAGTAAACATCTACTTGTGCATTATTGTGTGAGTCCAGCTGGTTCTCCTTGCTTGTTCGAAAATATATAGGTTCACGCTTGTCGCGAGAGCTGGGGCTTAAGTGACAATCGGGTCCCTATGTATTTCCGCCTGACCCCTTACTACCGGCCATAGTAAGGGCATAGCTTCCTTGGTTGGAGCAATAAGCCTGACCTAAGTGAATGCTAACTCCTGTCTTGAACACCACGTGGATCTTGTTCTTGTGGATGACACTGGTTACCAGGTCTTCTTATATACTGCACAGCAGTTTCTTGTTCTTGTTCTTGGTTGTCCTCAGCTAGAAAAGCATCGACAACAAATGGTATTCTTGGGAGGAATAAGGAAGGATTCAGGTAAAAATGCGTGATAGGCCTATGTGCATCTTGGTGAGCTGGTCTAGCCTCTCACACTACTTGACTACTTGTTACCTGATCATATCTTGAGCTTGATTACTTGTTGAGTTGGCTTAGCCTCTCCTATACTTGTTACTTGATGATACTTGATATATGTTTAGTTGAGTATCTACTTGTATTGCATGATAACATGACATATAGTTGCATGTTAATAGCTTACTGAGATTTATCTCACCCTTTATTTGTTTAATTGTTTCCCCCCCCCCCAGGAAAGCAGGGGATAGTACGCAGTGAGGCTCGACTTAGCTGGGAACTTACTCAGCAGGATATTCTTGTTCGAAGTTAGTGTCCTTTTATATTTTGGTAAGGACGATCTTGTGTGAGTTAATAAACTCTGGGTTTGTATTGGGGTAGTATTTGTTGTCCCTAGACAGTTCTTGATGCCATCTTATTTGCTAGGCATGTCTTCCGCTGTATGTAACCTTGTTTAGTTTTAATTTTTTTGGTCTAGAACTCGTGTGAGCTATCTTAGCTCCCTACTCTTGAGTATACATATCAGGTCAGTTTTGTTTTAACAGATATTGTTCCTGTTTCCCGTTAGTTTCTTGTTTCTTGTTAGTTACGCGCACCAGGTTCGAGGTTCTATTAGGGGATCCCGGGACCTGGGGCGTGTCAAAAACATACTGCCATATCATGTCATGTGTGGGAAAATGTGGGAACCTTGTATAATTAAGTGGCGCAAGGTCAGGATCTTTTCCCAGAGTTCCCAAGAAGAACTTAAATTCTTCAACAATTTTTGGTGTAGGTCTAACTGGTTGGCCAAAGGAGTTCAAAATAATCAATTCGCGCTCCTCTTTTGTACGCGCATGAACCCGTTTAATCTTTGTTGGCCCTCGATGATTCTTCTTTTGACCTGCTAGTGTAGTTTAAAGATTCATACAGTATGCTAACAAGATAAAAATAGTAATTGTAAATGAATATAAGTATTAATTTATACCTTCATTTTCATTAACTTTTTGTGCATCAACTTCCATTTCAAAATTAAGCTTTCTTTGCCCTCGATGATTCTCATTCTGACTTGCTATATAAGTTTAATTATACATTCAGTATGCTAATGCTGAGAATATAAAATAAAGTGACTGCAACAAAAAATAAAGTACTAATGTATACCTTCTTTTCCGGTAACTAGTTGTGCATCAACTTCCATTTCCAAATGGTCATTCCTAACATCATTGTCATCGTCGTTCAAATCATCATCAAGCTTCAGTTATAATTCATCATCACAATCAGCTCTTATCAATGTTGTATTAGCATCAGACAAGAGGAAAGTGTTGGCGCTGGATGCTTCTTTTTCTACTTGCGTTTTTCGCATTTCAAGATATGAGGACATGGAACCAGGAGGACAATATACTTGTTGCTTCTTTTTATTCTTTTGCTTCTTTTGCGTCTTTTGCTTCTTTTGCTTCTTTTGCACCACAGGATCATGTTGCCTCATCACAGGATCAGCTTGCCTCTTTTGCACCACATGAGCAGCTTGCCTCTTTTGTACCTCAGGAGCAGCTGAGCTATTATCTTGCACCTTCTGAACCTTTTGCGGAGTCAAACAATGAAATAATTAAACTCATATCAGATAGGCAAACATGGTATTGCAATAGTATAACATCAGACAGTCCCCTGACCATGTTTTTCCTGATTTCATTATCATTACCATCTTCATCATTTTCGGATGTTGAATCATCATCTTCGTCCAACAGTACATTATGATTTCTAACAACTTTAGTTTTCTGTTGCATTATCATGTTAGCCAACGATCCAGACCTTGAGAATTCATAAAGTCTGCATTCCTTTTCAAGTTTTCATTGCGCAGTCTTTCATATTCTGAAATCTGACTTTTTCCACCAGAAGGTATGGCCTTCTTACCCTTCTTCTGTAAATACAAAAAGGCAAAAACCATGTGACATGTCAAATTTTGATCATATGAATGAAATAAATGCAAAAAATAATAATAATAAAATAAATTAAAACACACGAAACATGATTATGTACACAATACCATCAAAAAGTTCTCTAGGTGGAATTTGAACTGCATACTGCCAACCTTTTTTATTTAAATTTTTGACAAAAAAAACTTGATGTGCCTGGGATGCCAAGATAAACGGTTCTCCATCATAAATAGTCTTCTTCATATTAACCAAAACAAACTCATCTTCATCTTTTTCAGAGTGAAGCCACACACATTTAAACACGACAACACTAAAATAACCATGATAAGATATCTCAATGATGTCTTGTATTGAACCGTAGTAACTGACATCTCCCACTATAGGATTTTTATCTTTGGAACTTGCAAAACTATGTGTCATTGCTGTGAGAGTGACTCCATTGTTTTGAGTTACACACTTTGCATTGTGCTTCATGGTATGAAACCTATAACCATTTATAGATTACCCTGTGTATTTTTTAGCAACATAAGAGGGTCCTTTCGATAACCAAATGTACAGGTAAATGCACCATTATGTCAAAAAAGGCAGGAGGAAAAATGCGTTCAAATAGGCAAAGTGTTTCAACTATCTCCGAATGAAGTTTGCCAAGATGTTGAGGATCAATAACTTTGTTCCATATGCCTTTAAAAAAACCACAAAGTCTTAACAATGGAGTAGCAACATCTTTAGGCAAAGTTGTTTTCACAGCGATAGGTAGCAAGTAACTCATAATAAAATGAGCATCATGACTCTTGTAGCCGGCGATTTTTCTTTCTTCAACTTGCACACATCGAACAATATTAGAAGCATAGCCTTGTGGAAACTTAGCATTTTTTATAACTTGGCAGAACTTACACTTTTGTTCCCGTGTCATCCAAAAGCGAGATATTGGGATTATTTCACTACCATCTTCTAATTGGCGCAGCTGAAGCTCCGGCATTATTCTAAGTTCTACCAAGTCTCGACGAGCACTTTCATGATCTCTAGTCCTTCCATGAATGTCTAACAATGTCGCAATGACATTATCAAACACATTTTTCTCAATATGCATCACATCGAGATTATGGCGGTTAGAACAATGCTTCCAATATGGCAACTGAAAAAATATGGATAACTTTCGCCAAGGATTTAGATCATCCTCATTGGCAACCCATTTCTTTCATTTCTTGCCAAATTCATTGGGAAAATTAAGCAACATATTCTGGACTTCAGTTCCTGTCAACGGAATAGGTGCACTTCTTTCCTCACTTTTCCCATCAAAATTCCTCTTACTCTGACGCCAATGGTGAGTTGAATGAAGAAACCTACGAGATGCCCTATAGCAATTCTTCTTACTACAAGGCAACTGTTCAGAATCAGTTTCATAATGGCATGAAGGGCATGCATAATATCCTTTTGTAGACCATCCGGAGAGCATTGCATAGGCAGGAAAGTCATTAAATCTGGCCATCAAAGCTACACGCATGTCAAACCTTTGATTGCTTGAACAATCGTAAGTTTCCAGCCCAAAATCCCATAAATCATTGAGGTCCTTGATTAAAGGTTGCAAAAAGATGGCAATATCATTACCCGGGGAAGAAGGGCTAGGGATAAGTAAAGTTAGCATCAAAAACTCTGGTTTCATAATCATCCAAGGAGGCAAGTTATAATTTATCAATATAACTGGCCATGTGCTGTGTACAATGCCCATTGAGTTGAATGGGCTAAATCCATCTGTGGCTAACCCCAACCTCACATTGCGTGGATCTTCGGCAAACTTTGGATACATAGAATCAAAATCCTTCCAAGCTTGGCCATCTACCGGATGTTGTAAAAGTTGATCATCTTCACGTCCATTAGTATGCCATGTCATATGCCTAGCCGTCTCTTAGCACATATATAACCTTTGTAGCCTTTTCTTTATAGGGAAGTACCTAAAGATCTTTTGAGGAATCCTATGGATCTTTCCACTTGCTTGTTATGTCTCATCCTCTGGACCATTCGACTTCCATCGTGGCGTCTCACATACATGGCAACTTGTAGCGTTTTTATGCTCTCCCCAATACAACATGAAATTTTTGGGGCATGCATCTATCCTCGTAAAATCCAACCCTAATACTGTTAAAACTTTCTTTGCTTCATTAAAAGACGCAGGCAACTTTGCTTCAGGCAACTCCTCTCTTATAATCTCTAATATATCCCCAAATGCACCATTTGTCAGTCTGTGATCACACTTCAAAATAAATAATCGAATCATGAAGGAAAGCTTCGAATGCTTCTTGCACCCCGGATACAACTCCTCTTGACCTTCTTCAACTAACTTTAGAAACTTTTTCTCCTCATCATTAGGCCCGTCAGTAAAATTCTCACGTGCATCATGAAACAAGCCTGCCACATCATCTTCGGAATCATCAAGGTTTCGCCGTTCATCTACACCCGAACCGGTTGCTTCTCTTTGGATGTCGATCCCTAGTTCTGACAACTTGTCAGTTCTTGGCACAAAACCATTACAAATTAGGTGATCTCTCACAACATTCTCATTACACCAATAACGATAATGACAACATTCACATGGACAACAAATTTGATTTCCTTAAGACTTGGTAGAAAAGTCCTTTTCAATATATTCATTGACTCCTTGATCATATTTCTCACCCAACTAGGAGCAATCCACCACTGGTTGATTCCACTATCCATCTCTCGGAGGCAAGACTAAATACAATTTTAACTTATAAAAAGCTACTGCATACAAATAAGAAACACAATTTTAGCTTTGAACTACCAATAGTTTACTAACAATTCCAAACATAAGAACATTATGTTGTGAAACTAATTATGAAACTATAAAGACTCGAAATTCTACCTCCTTAGTCATAAGAGTTAGGACATATATTACTTAAATCAGATATACTAATCAGAACAAAAAGCTAAATTACTGTAATAGTTACAAATTAGTGTAACTATTAGATTTATCCTTATGCAATTGGTGATGTAGTTCTGGTTCAGCTCGATTTAGCTCAAACTTGTGTTGGGCTTGAATTGAACACAAACATGATTTGTAGGCTCAGTGTAAGATACCAGAGAGTTAATAAGTTACTTTTAAGTCTAATTTATTTCCCAAAAGCAACTTTGTATTCAGTATGTTAAAAGGCAAGAAATTATGCCAAGAAGAAACTAGGAACTTCTCATCTTGCAACCGTACATAAATTATTAACATATCTTGATAGCAGATATTTATCACAAGAAAATAAATTGTGAATCTCTGTAGAGTCTAGGAAGGGTTCAATCTTCTCAAACTATAACTAATTATTCACATCAACTAGGTGAGACAAGAAAAAGAAAAAATAAGGTATATTGTACTAATAATGCCTTGCAAGCAATACAATTATCATTCATCATTGAAGTATGTCAAAAAGTGATTCAGATAACACGCATAGAATTTATAGGCTCATTAACTCGAGCTCAAAAAAGTATAGCGCTGAGCATGAATGCCCATGACTTTAGATTTTAGGAAAAGAATGTCATTAGTTATAGTTTATCAGCTAATATTCAATGGACTAAAGGCATTTTCATTGAGTCGTTGCTGTTTTATGCAAATTAGCAGTCAAGTCCACTAAACGCAGTGTCCTATATTCTACTAATGTGGTACTCCCTCCATCCCAAATTAAATTGAGATAATACAACTTAATCAAACGAATCACATATAAGAACAAATTGGGAACAAAATTCATTCATAGAATAGACGAAATGAAACCCTAATTTTGAGCATGAGTAACAAATTGGGAACAAAATGGGAACAAATTGAGAATACAACAATGATACCTTAAGAAATCCCCTTTGCATTATTTTGAGCTTGAGGAACTAAGAATCAGACCTTCGTAAAATGAATGAAAAAAGACATAAAAAAATGTCAAAATCCATAAGAACAAAATCAAAAAATCAAAAGTCTTTAATTTGCGTTAACTGATTAATGGTTGGTTAACTGATTACAAGTTGGCTGGTCAAACTTTCCTTTTCGTCTACTTGTACTGCGTCCTTATGTTATTGTCAATTTTTTTTTTAATATTATTGTAAATTTCTATTATTATTTCTTAAATTTAATATCATGTTTGTTCAAATAAACAATTTCCACCGGAATTAATGATTCCGCCGGCGGCGGCGGAAATTGAGGTGGAGTGAGAGAGAGTGAGAGAGAGCGAGAGTGAGAAAGATACGGAAATACTACCTCTGTTTGAAATCAATGGCGGGAGGTCAGCGGCGGTGGGTGAGTGGCTGGAGGTCAGCGGCGGCGGGTGAGTGGCTGGAGGTCAGCGGCGGTGTGTGTGTGTGGGGTTTGTGTGTGTTTGGGAAGGATCTGTATGTGTGTGTTGGTTTGGGGGCGTGTTTTGTGAAAGATATTTTGACGTGTGAAAATAATTGTGTGGATGTGAGTGAGTGGGAATATATGGAGGGAATTATTTTGTGCAATTGTTTTAAGTGTTCCCAAAAAAAAAAGGAGGGAATTATTTTATCGTTGCATTAGTAATTTAGCCGTTACATTAGAAAAAGCTAATGTAACGCCAAAAAATCTAATGTAACGCTGAGATCAAAGCCGTTGCATTAATCAAATGTGCCATTACATTAGCTCTGTCGTTGCATTAGGTTCGTTAAATTAGCTCTGGCATTGCATTATATGTGTTACATTAGCTCTGGCGTTGCATTAGATGCGTTACATTAGCTCCGAAATGTAGTAGTGTAGGTCTAGTTAGAATCTTGACTCCCCGGTTAGTGCTATATGGTGACCCTTTTGAATCCATTGTCAATTTTTTTAATGAAATTATTATTATCATTACTACATTGTCAAAAGTTTACATAAAAAATGTGTGTGAGTCTTTTACTCAAATAAAAAAATGTGTGTGTCAATCCTTATAAAAAGAAAAAAAAAATGTGTGAGTCTTTTGCTCAAATAAAAAATGTGTGTGTCAATCCTCATTCAAAAAAATGGAGATTGAGTTTTCTTAAAATAAAAGGTCAACTCTTTTCTAAAAGGCTAATCCGCTAATGAGGCGTTCCTCTCAAATCGTGGTTATAATTTCACCTTGAGGTTTAAAATGCTAATGTCCTTTGTGGTCTTGTCCACCGGAAACATAGACCAAGGAGCCCACATACGAATTGGCACCCACATGAACAAGAAGATCAAAACAAGTTGGGACACCGCCCACAAGGAGAGGCCCATGCTTCGAAAGCCCAAGGGTGGGTACATCAAATGGAGACCATACCCTCGCCGAATTCCATGCATGAGGTTACGCACCTCGAAAGGAAGTCGCCAAAAGGAGATGGCCAAAGACGAACTCGGTAATTGCAATGCCAAGCCAAATGGAAGCCTCGCGACATCTTTCCCGATGACACAGAGCCCGAGTTCCCTTTGGAAGACATGGAATGTGCCGCCGACAACCCCTCCAACAATTGAGGAAGAAAATGGGCCATCGCACTTTATGGAACCCATTCCCCAAAAAAAAAAAAAAAAAAAGAAAAAAAAAGAGTGATGAGTCTTCCAGCCTCGTAGGATCTAGACTTACATCAAAGTCCGTCCCAGGCTGTGTCTTTTTATTTTTGCAAATATCCGCACTTGGACATGTATGTACAAAGTTATCTCAATAAAAGAGTCATTTTCATTATCTTCTCTCTAGACTTGAGACATTATTTGCAATATACATTTACTCTTGAAATTGTCTTGCTTGTTATGATCAATTGATTGCTACGTCCCTAAAATGATGAATTGACTTCTAAGCATACTAGTCAATGACGACTCATTAATGACGAATGGACCTAACACGAATGAAAAATGCTAAATGCAAACAATTAATCTTGATGTGAATAAATGTTGTGATCAATTGGCATGAAGAAACCATTAATGGCAAGTCTTCCCTCATGCACTTCCCCGATACACCTTTTTGAGACAAATTCCTGATGCACATCAAAGGCATCCCGAGACAGTAAAAAGGTGAGGACGTTGTTGATCAACCACCAAGATTCAACCGTGATCGCACGTGCGCAACCAAGCAAAGGGCTTCCCGGATCGTCAAAATCAAAGCTAGAATCGATAAAGGGCTGCAGGAAAGCCAATGTCCAAGATAGCAAGCTGGGGCTAATGTTTACCTCCTCCCTCAAAAAAAAAAAAAAAAAAAAAAAAAGAGAAGAGGGAAAGTAAATGAATGTATGGAAAGAAGGGAAGGAAATGGTGAAAACAAAGTTTGCCTCAAAAGGAGTTCACACCAAGGAGGGTTCACCCCAAGAGGTCCATCTCAAGGAGTTCACCCAAAGCAAAGTGAGCAACAACGTCCTATGAGATAACAACAAAAGAAAGCCAACTTCAGCAAAAGACGGCCTCATGGCCGAACTATGGCGACCTGAGCTCCTCATATTAAGGGGAACGTAGGCAACCTTCGGGTCCAGTCATAGCATGAAATGAATCCATCAAACCTCGGTCCTCTCAAAATGACCCGGTTCTCTTCCCTTGGTCCCATCAATGACCAATTTCCCAGATTATGACCAATTCTCCTGAACGCATTTTGATCTTGCCATTGATCGAATCTTAATCTCAATTGATCACAGCATTTGCACATGTTAAGGCTATTTGCTTGTTATAATCTTGACTTAATAATGAACATGGTCCATTCCAGCAATCATTTTGATGATATTAACTGAGGCCAATTTCAAATGTCTCAACGAATCTTCTTCTCTACATCTTAGGAAAGAGCTAAACACTTGTATTCTGTCAAGCAAGGGCTTCCTCCCGTTTCATGATACATTGTTCATCAACATAAAGGGACTCACTCCCGCCTAAATAAAGGCCCTTGAATGTTTCCTCCAAAAAGATATATTGAGTCCCCATCCCGTCGAGTCGGCTGGATCACTCATGAAAAAAAAAGTGAGAGAAAAATAGAAAGAAAGGCACCAAAAAAGTAGCCCGCTAGGTTGAAAACCCACAGGGGCGGCCTAGGCAAAAAACAGGGTGTGCCATGAAAGACGCAAAAAAGTAGCCCGCTAGGTTGAAAACCCGCAAGGGCGCCTAGGCAAAAGAAATGGTGCGTTATGAAAAAGGGATGGGTTCTTAACCTTATTCCAAAGGTCAGAAGATGATATTGGGGCTACTCCGCCATCGACACCGACAAAGACATGGGGCTATGCCACCATCGACGCCAACAAGGACATGGGGCTACCCCAACATTGATGACTACAAGTACATGGGGCTACCCCAACATCGACGACAAAAGGGTTCTCTACTCCCGATCGCTCCTAAGAAGTAGACAAAGCTCCAAAGGACATTATGCATAACAAACCTCATGGTTAAGTTAAAATCAAAATTTGACTGACATGCTTCATTAAAAGATTCACCTTGAGGAATGAGCACTTTGGAAATTTGCCCTTTTGGCATCATGCTTTTGATAAAAGATGTGTTTTTCCCCTTTCAAGTCGCGTCGGGCACTTGAGGGTGTGTTTTGTGAAAAAAAAATGTGTTTTTTCCCTTTCAAACCGCGTTGGACTTTTGAGGGTGTATTTTGAATGTTGTGTCGTCCTCCTTTCAAGTCGCGTCGGGCACTTGAGGGTATGTTTTGTGAAAAAATTGTGTTTTTTCCCTTTCAAATCACGTTGGGCATTTGAGGGTGTATTTTGAATATTGCGTTGTCCCCTTTTCAAATCGCGTCGGACATTTGAGGGTGTATTTTGAATATTGCGTTGTCCCCTTTTCAAATCGCGTCGGACATTTGAGGGTGTATTTTGAATATTGCGTTGTCCCCTTTTCAAATCGCGTCGGACATTTGAGGGTGTGTTATATTTTGGTCCGTCCCCTTTCAAATCGCGTTGGGCATTTGAGGGTGTATCTTGAATTTTGTGTTGTCCCCTTTCAAATTGCATGGGCATTTGAGGGTGTGTAAAAAGAATGATTTTCCAAAACCTTGGACTTTTGCGTCCAACAATGTACCTTAAGGGTCGCCCCTAGGCTTTTCCCGGTATCAAGAAAATGTGTCAACAGTTCCATAGAGTAGTGTTGACCAAATCCAAGCCTCGACACGAAGTAGTCACTTTTAGGCTAGTCCTTGTCCCAGTTTCTCCGTCAACCTCCAGTGAGTTAAAGTTGACTGAAGCGTTTAGGATGACCAAGTAAGAGTCAAACCATTTAGTTGCGCGGGCAGTCCGGCGTGACGTAAGCTCATTTTATTTGTAAGGAGTTTTCGGCAGTCCTTCGTAAGTCCAGATTAGGAGTTTGAAAATTGTGAAAGTCCTGGTCGTGCGCCCAGGATGAAATACGAAAATTGTGAAAGTCTTGGTCGTGCGCCCAGGATGAAATGTGAAAATTGTGAAAGTCCTGGTCGTGCGCCCAGGATGAAATGTGGAAATTAGGATGAAATATGAAAATTGTGAAAGTCCACGAATCCCTTTCAGGTGCACAAATTAGCTCTACAAAAAGTAGTTCCATGAGTGCTTTTACCCACCCCGACCGCTTGAAAGCATCTCACTAATGATCACATGGGCTACTTCTAGCATTACAAAGTTTGAAAAGTATGATATGTGGAACCAACATCTCGATGATCAGTTTCAAAACTGGGATTCTCTCTGAATGAGAAGTCTCTTTCTTGGTATTCTGCCTGTGGCTACTAATTCAATTGAGAAAGTGCCTTTGATGATATACCGCGCACGGGCGTTGGCCAGCTGATGGCAAAGTGGAGCTTTTTTCTTCTCGCTAACGATCGGCCTTCTTTTCTTCTTGCAAGACCGAGGGCAGCACTTGTACGGAGGTGCATGCATAACGGTTTGGAACTTTTTTCTTATCTGAATCTTAAGGACAGGACCCTACCCTATTCTCGAACCCTCAGGGCGGCATAGTAGGCAGTCCCACGAGCTTGGGAAGCTCGGACCCGGTCAAGATCCGCACGATCTTTGCCGACAGATAGGAGCATTCAGTGGAACCGGTGAACTACACGTAAACACCCATCCAAACGACTCCAACAATAAAAGGTATAAATATGAAAACTTCTCTACCATTTAGATCGGAGAATTTTTGGAGGAAATCTGGTTTTAAATTCCCAGAAACCAAATGAAATGTGAAAATTGTGAAAGTCCTGGTCGTGCGCCCAGGATGAAATGTGGAAATTGTGAAAGTCCTAGTCGTGCGCCCAGGACGAAATATGGAAATTGTGAAACTCCTGGTCGTGCGCCCAGGATGAAATGTGGAAATTGTAAAAGTCCTGGTCGTGCGCCCAGGATGAAATTTGGAAATTGTGAAAGTCCTGGTCATGCGCCCAGGATGAAATTTGAAAATTGTGAAAATCATGGTCGTGCGCCCAGGATGAAATTTTAAAATTGTGAAAGTCCTGGTCGTGCGCCCAGGACGAAATGTGAAAATTGTGAAAGTCCTGGTCGTGCGCCCAGGATGAAATGTGAAAATTGCGAAAGTCCTGGTCGTGCGCCCAGGATGAAAATTAAGGATTAAGTTCTATAGGTTTGAGTAGCCTTAAACTCTCTCACCCGAACTACGTTAGGCTTGATTCCCCACGAGTGGGATACGTAGGAATCCTATACCTCTAGGTCCAGCCATAGAACCAAATCGGTCAAGCCGTCCTCCCATCGGATTTCGATGCTTATAGGTTTGAGTAGCCTTAAACTCTCTCACCCGAACTACATTAGACTTGATTCCCCATGAATGGGATACGTAGGAATCCTATACCTCTAGGTCCAGCCATAGAACCAAATCGGCCAAGCCGTCCTCCCATCGGATTGGGATGCTTATAGGTTTGAGTAGTTCTCTCTCACCCAAACTACGTTAGGCTTGATTCCCCACGAGTGGGATATGTAGGAATCCTATACCTCTAGGTCCAGCCATAGAACCAAATCAGCCAAGCCGTCCTCCCATCGGATTGGGATGCTTATAGGTTTGAGTAGCCTTAAACTCTCTCACCCGAACTACGTTAGGCTTGATTCCCCACGAAGGGATATGTAGGAATCCTATACTTCTAGGTCCAGCCATAGAACCAAATCGGCCAAGCCGTCCTCCCATCGGATTGGGATGCTTATAGGTTTGAGTAGCCTTAAACTCTCTCACCCGAACTACGTTAGGCTTGATACCCCACGAGGGGATACGTAGGAATCCTATACTTCTAGGTCCAGCCATAGAACCAAATCGGCTAAGCTGTCCTCCCATCAGATTGGGATGCTTATTTTGTCAACAACCCCGCTTTCTTCAAAAGTGATGTTGCCGAGGGGCTCTGTAAGTACCCCAATCTGAAATTGACCAACTTTAGAGGAATTCTTGGTGCCATTCAGGGATAAACCGATGGGCCAGGACCTCACTAGGATAAACCAAACATTCCAGGACTGTTCTGGAATAAACCTTAGAAAAATCCTTAAGCTCGCCAGACTGAGCCGTACGAATGGTTTGGGTACCTGAGGGACCTAGACGTACGGCTGGTTTAGGCACCCTCAGTCCCTATAAATTGAACCCTAGGCTGATCATTTCAGAGGGGAGAAAACAATTTTAGAGGAAAAGCTCTGCAGAATTGAGAGCTGATAGGAGTGATAAACACATTTGAGTGAAAGGAGTGAAAGGAGTGAAAGAAGATAGGCATAGAACCAAAGAGTGGTGAGGCCTCCTTCTCCCCTATATTCTCTTCATCTCATTCTATTTTCCTTTTATTTATTTACCTTATGTCTTTATGTTTCTTGCAAATTATATGAATTGGAACCAAGCCTTGATCCATGGTGCCCTTCATGTTCTATGCATGGTTGTGGGTTCTAAACCAAATGATAACCTAAGGCTTGTTATCATTTGATGTCATTATGTCTTTACTTTGATGCAATTTACTTTCAAGCCTTTACATTACATTGTAAGTATTGTCCATTCAAGCACTATATATATATATATATATATATATATATATATATATATATATATTACAACTCTTGTCATCTCAAGCTACTATATTATTGCTATATATAATCATGAATTGTTAAATTTCTTATTAATATTGTTCTTGTTTGGCCATGATGATCATGATTGGGAGATAAAGTTTCAATCTTTATCTTCCCAACCATGATCTTGCCTAAAATCCCCAAGTTTGGGACATAAAGATTCAATCTTTATATTACATGTTTATCCCTAAAGGTTTAATTTAACTTAATAAGTCCATTTTGGTGATAAAGTTCCAATCTTTATTCATCAAATGATCATTTTGGCCCTAAAGGGCA
The DNA here is from genome assembly GCA_026119855.1 of Campanula takesimana. Taxonomy (NCBI): domain Eukaryota; kingdom Viridiplantae; phylum Streptophyta; class Magnoliopsida; order Asterales; family Campanulaceae; genus Campanula; species Campanula takesimana. The sequence goes on from JAOWBW010001254.1 coordinate 230,273, forward strand.
TGTTCACCACCTTTTCTTAATTTCTCCAATGATTGCCTTTGATCACACCCAAATATTTGTTTTTGGGGTTCTTTTGATGATCAAAGTGCATAGGAATGATCTTTTCAAAGTTTTGTTGTTAATCACAAACTGAAAATTAGCATTTCAGTCCAGTTTCAGCAGAATACTCTGTTTCTGCCTGAAACTGGACATTTTCTGATAAATCTGTAAAAAAAAACCCGGAACGGCCGAACAAGACGTATGGATGGTTTAAACCATCCATATGGCTAGTTTGGCCAGGGAGCACTTTTTTCCAGTTTTACCCCTTTTTGTTAAACTGATTGCAAAATAACCCTTTTCTGTTAAATAATTAACCAGCTTTGTTAAAAGTCAGTTTCTCCCATTTTTGAAAACACACACACACACACATTCACTTTGTTAACTAACGATTAGGGAGACTCGGTCCTATCCGAGGCGACTTGGGTGACGTAAAACTCTTCCCAAGGCGTAACCTGACCTCCGAACTAATAGAATCTCTAACCTTTCCATTTGTTGGGTTAAATAATTAACAAATGTGGAGACTCCGTTATGTTTTGTGTGATAACCGTGTTTGGTTTTTTTGCCCTTCGAAACGTAAACCCTTCGTTTCCTTCATTGCGGGGCGGGATCCTTACACTTTCTGATTTATCACAAGGATTTGGGATAAATCTTTGACACGATTTGGATAAGGCAGTGCACACACGAGTCAGAGAAGTGGTGTGACCGATTATACCTTTGATTTGAAATGCTTACATCATGTGTCAGAGAATCCTTATCCGTTGAGGGAAGATCTACCGATGAATTTTGAATTTTGAAAATCGGCAAGACATAAATTGGCAAGTTATGTTGGTCGGCAAGATTTTGTTGGTCAGCATGTTGCTTTTGGTCGGTAATACTTTTTGATCGGAAATATATTTCATATTTTACTGATGAGATCGACAGACTAGAACAAGTTGCAAAGTTAGCACAATTTTAACCAAAATAATCAATCATACCTAGTTCACCTCTGAGGAATTCAAATCTTTTCTGATCTAAGGGTTTTGTCAGTATGTCTGCTCTATGGAAATCGGTATGGACTTTGAGCAGCACAACATTTCCCTATTCTACATGTTCCTTCAGAAAGTGGTATTTGATGTTTATATGCTTGGTTTTGGAGTGCATGACCGGATTGTTTGATACTGAGATAGCAGATTGGTTGTCACAATAAATGGGACAAACTTGAGATGGAATTTCATAGTCAACCAGCTGCTGCTTCATCCAAAGGATATGTGAACAACAACTGCCGGCAGCTATGTACTCAGCCTCGGTAGTAGAAGTGGAAATTGATGCTTGCTTTTTACAGGACCAAGACACCAACCGATCACCAAGAAACTGGCAAGTTCCACTAGTACTTGAGAAGCTAATGCAAAGCAAGACATGATGGCTTGATGCTTGTTCAAATATAGTAGTATCAATTTTACCTCATGTGAAACCTAAGCCATCATTAAGTAAGAACTTAGAAAGGGTTTCATACCATGCCCTTGGAGCTTGCTTCAAGCCATAAAGAGCTTTCTTCAATCGGTAGACATGATCAGGCTTCTTGGAGTCTTCGAAACCAGGTGGTTGTTCAACATAAACAAGTTCTTAGAGTTTTCCATTCAAGAAGGCACTTTTCACGTCCATTTGATATAACTTGAATTCTTTGAAGGCAGCATAGGCTAAGAAAAGTCTTATAGCTTCCAATCTTGCAACAGGAGCAAATGTCTCGTCGTAGTCAATCCCTTCTTCTTGTTGGTAGCCTTTTGCAACTAACCTTGCTTTGTTTCTAGTAATATTCCCAGCTTCATCCAACTTGATCCTGTAGACCCACTTTGTACCAATAACTTGCTGAGAAGTTGGTCTTGGCACAAGTTCCCATACTTTGCATCTTTTAAACTGATTCAGTTCCTCTTGCATGGCTTCAACCCAACCAGGATCAGCAAGAGCTTCTTCAGTCTTCTTTGGTTCTATGTTGGAAACCATAGCAGATGAGAAGAGACTTTCATCAAATGCTTTACTAAGGTTCCTTGTTAATCTGGGACCAAATACATCACCAATCACATTTTCTAATGGATGATCACGAACTGCTCTAACTTCTCTCGGTACATCATGTCTTACTGACTCTTGTTGTAAAGATTCTACAGGAGGATCATGGTCAGCAGATGGTGGAAGGGAAGAAGAGTTTTGACTGAAAGGAGGATGAGAACTTGAGGGGTTAGGTCTTATAACAGAAATTGGTTGAGGGCTAGATCTGTCTTCAGGATGATCAGCAGAGTTTGCATTGGCAAATGGATTATGAAAGTTATCGGTATGATCATGTTCTGCCGATGTTGGGAAGTATTGAGTATCTGCTGGTTCTTCTTCTGAGATGACTGGATCAGCAGCTGGTACTTGACCTGTAGGGTTAGAATTATTGGATTCACCTGTCTCATGAACACTAGAAGCATTAGTACTATTTGGATCCTTGTCAGACTCTAACAAATCAAATTCATCAAAGGTTACATGAACAGATTCAACAATTTTCAACAGTTTCTTATTAAAAACTCGAAAGGCCTTACTATGTTTTGAGTATCCAACAAAGATTCCTTTATCATCTTTCTCATCAAATTTACCTCTGTGCTCCTTACCGTTGTAAAGCACGTAACATTTACAGCTGAATATTTTGAAGAATCCAATGTTGGGAATCCTGCCTCTCCAGAGTTCATAAGGAGTCTTGTTATGGAATTTGTTGATAAGAGATCTGTTCTGAGTGAAGCAGGTGGTATTGATGGCTTCAGTCCAAAAGTACTTCGGCAGCCTAGCTTCAGCAATCATGGTTTTACCAGCTTCTATAAGTGTTCTATTCTTTCTCTCAACGTTAACATTTTATTGTGGTGTACCGGTAGCTGAGAAGTTGTGGTCTATGCCATGATCATCACAGTACTGAGCAATACCATTGTTCTTGAATTTAGTACCATTGTCTGATCTCATACTGATGATATCGCTTTCTTTCTGGGTCTGTAGTAGTCTGAATAACTTGGTAGTAACGGCATAGGTGTCATCCTTGTGACTGAAAGTTTCCACCCAAGTGTATCTAGAGAAATCATCTACTACAACCAAAGTGTATCTACTTTCCCCAATACTTGCTGTAGTTGTGGGGCCAAATAGATCCATATGTAGCAATTGAAGGCACTTAGATATTGACATGCAGGACTTGCTGTGGAAAGATGACTTGTGTTGTTTTCCAAGCTGACAGGCCTTGCATTTCTTTCCTTGATCAGTAGACACTTGAGGTAGACCGGTTACCAAATTTGAACTGGCAAGTTTGGATAGTGTAGACACCCCGCCTTGGACCACTCATGTCCCGATTGCATACACATTCTTTGTCTTCCTCTTTTCTGTTAAGTTTTGTTACTTTTCGTTAACTTTCGTTATATTTCGTTAAGTTCTCGACTTACTCTGTTAGTCTTGGATTTGACTAAGTGACAAAGTCAACCTTGAGTCTTTGTTTCACTTGCTTTTCGTTGACTTTCGTGGTGTTCGTTAAGTTTCTGACTGATCTCGTTAGTTTTGGGACTTAACTGCATAACGGGGTTAACTTTTGGGCTGAAATTTGGATTCCCTGAAGATGGGAGGAGCGCGCCTCCGCCCTCCTTTATGGAATGCTCGCGCCTCCCATGGGGGGGCGGGAGGTGCGCGCTTCCCACCTCCAGAATCCTAGATTTTGCCCAATTTCCCTCCTTTTCTGATTTGTAACCCCCCAAAGCCATTAAGGCTTGGCTTGATCCGGGGAAGGGCCATCTTTGTGACCACAAAGACCTTACCTAACACCTATAAAAACCCCTCCAATCCATCATTGGAGGGGGACTTTTCTTTTCACTCTCTTAACAAAAGGAGGAAGAATTCTTGAATCAAAAACACTTTAAAACACATAAAATCAATTTTCAAAGAGTGGTCACTATAGACAATTTGGTTCTTCCCCATTCAAGCACAAGGTACAATGTTCATTCTCTTATAAACTTTTAATCTCATCTTTATTTTCTCTCCTTGTTAAAATCTTTTAATTACACCCTTCATCTTTAATGTGTATGCAATCTCCATAAAAGGGATACAACCAAAAGGCCAATTCACTATTGAAGTTTGGCCAAGGTTACATCCCAACATTCCAAATTTTACTTTAATTTTCATTTCATTTCTTCATGTAATTGTTTGGCATAATTGTTACATGTAATCTTTTAGCATAAATTAATAAATAAAAACATTTCTCTTTTATTTCCTTTTAATTTTCCCCTTTCTTTCCATTGTAATTGTTAGCACTTCTTACATTAATAATTGAAGGACTTTTCTTTTTAGTATTAGAACACCAAAAGTAGCAAGACCCGCGTAAGGGGGGCGGAGTGGGTGTTTAAGTACTTCTCACTCCGTCATCTAACCCCCGAACCCCTCATCTCAAGAATCTTTGGTTTCGTAATCAATAAAAAAAGCTATTTTCTTAGGTTTTCTCGCGTTCCTCTAAAACGTGGGTGGCGACTCTTAAAATCAATTAGACATCCTAGGTAATTCACCGCTCTAGCCAAGCCATGGTTTCCCGGGGTATCTACAGTGGCGACTCCGCTAGGGACATAGAGGGTTAAACTTGCATTTTCTGCTTTTGGTGTTCTTATATCTGTTTTCTGGGCATTCTGGTAAAAAGGTTAGGAAGCGCGCGCCTTCGGCCTTCTTGGCCTAAAGCGCGCGCGTCCGACCCTTATTACCAGAATCGCCCACCTTCCATCTTGTCCTTAAAATTTCATATTTCTATGCTAACAAGTTTCTGCAGGGGAAAGTTACATAATTTGGGACCAGGGCAATCCCCTGAGTCCGCGGTTTCTTCTGACATTCTGACAGGTACCTCAGATGCGCACGCCTCCCACATTCATGGCGAAATGCGCGCGCTTCCCGCGTAACTGCCCTGAGTCGCGCGCTTCTGGGCCATTTTCCAGAATAGAACAGTAAACAGAACAGTGAACAGAATGGGCAGTTTTGACAGTGTGTGGGTACCGGGCCTGCATACACCCCCTTTTATTTTTGTTTATTCATTTTTATCGGTCACACGGGTGATTCGAAAGTTGTAAATTACGTGCTTATTTGTTTTTTTTTTTATTTCCTTTAAAAAAAATATTTTGTCACTTGTTAGACCTCACACTACGCGCACAATTCTTATTAACTGCTCACTATCGAGTCGCACAAGTCCAACCCCAAACCCGTCGAGGCCCGTCCTAGGAAGTTTCAAGCTCCACTCGACCTTGACTCTTCTGAAGCGGTAAACCTCAGCCCGTGGCGTAGTTCACGACTACATGCCGGGGGTGACCTTTAAGCCTCTCTTTAGCCGAGCACAAACCACACAATTCTAGTTAGGGTCTAACACTCTGTGACTCAAGTCGGTTTCCATGTGCCGAGATTTCCCTAAACTAATGTCTTCAAATCATACATGCCACTCGTTGTTTTGGACGAAATAAAACTCCGTCCCCAAGTGGTTATTATGGACGAAAATAAAAATCCGTCCCCGCATGTATGCTTTACTACATTAATTTAGTTTAATCCCGACACATGTAGGATTCACAAGCGTGGTGGAATCCGATGAGTATATGGGACCACGAGAATGTCTATATAGTAGTGTGACGATTCCACTATTTTTTCTAGAAACCCCAAAAAAGACCACGTCCTTCCGAATTTTGTAAATAAATAAATAAAAAAAGAGTCATTTTTCTTATGTGGTTAAGTCTTTTTCCTTTGTTTGTGGGTTAATTATTTTACTCAAAATATGTTTGTGGGGCCAAACTAAGATCGACCGTGTTCTCTCAATAGGTCCAATGGCTTCCAACAGCAACAACAAGGGTGAGAATACTTCTGTGTCCAACGAAAGGCTCTTCAACATAAAAAGAGCCATGGGGGAACAAATGGATAGACTTGTCGAGGATGCCCGCCGCAAGGATGATTTATGGCAAGCCCGTCTTGATCTCGAGAGGAGAATTCATAAGGAAGAAGTGTCCGAACTTAAGGCCCGTTTACGGGAGTTCACCGACAACAAGGCAAAGGTCAACGGTAAGGCATGTTCGAGTGGCTCGCCTCTCAAAAGTCACAAAGGTTCTACCAACGACCGTGTCTACACTCCCCTCCAAGGTATGACCGTCACCAAGGCCTATGAAGATCTCAAAGCAAAGGGACAAATTTCTCCTCTCCAAGGGTAAAAGCAACCACAACCATTGCGTCGCAACCATGCCCACCAAAAGTGGTGTGACTATCACCTATGCAGCGGTCACCTCACCGAGGATTGCTTCTCCATCCGCAACATCATCCAAGACTTGATTGACAATGGTGAGTTTACCGTGGTTGAAGAACAACAGTTAGAGAGTAAGAACATGCAAGAACTCATCAAGGAAGGGGCTCAGATTTGAAATAGGGTCTCAACAAGAGATCATGCCGCAAGGAAGGCTACAACGACAATGGGGACTACAACAACAATCTCCGTTTCTCTTTCTCTACCTAGTAATAGGAATAAAAAAAAAAAAAAAGAGTCAAAGTCCTCCTTAGTGTGCATTAAAGTTTTCTCTCGTCCCATGTTCAATGTCGAGTCTTATTATCAAATGAAAGTCGTTCTTGTCCTCATACACTCCTCCAAGTTGTTCAATTTAATTCTTGGCAAAATGATGAAAAAATGTCTAAACACGTTTTAGAACGAAGGCTATCACTTGAACGCCTAGAGGCTAAACATCGACGACGACATCAACGACGAACAAAAAGCCAAGAAATGAAGGAGCAACAACCATGGAGAAATCAAACAAAGTTTTCAAAAAGGGGATTAAAAAAAAAAAAAAAAAAAAAAAAGCTCGCTAGGTTGATATCCTCAAATCAACCTAGGCAAAAGTTAGAGAACAAAAAAAAAAAAAAAAAAATCCCCCTCAATCAAAGAAGTACAAGATCAACATCATTCCACCAATGAAGGACGAAGCAACAACCATCTCGACGAATGGAGCATCTACAAGAACTACGGTGACCTGAGCCTCTTCACTGGAGGAACGTAGGCAACCTTCGTCCGGTCTCATGCAAGAAAGAAGATATGTTTAGCCCTAGCGCGTTATGGTGATCGGCCTTCCTCTCGAACTTGTCATGACATCTTTGTACGATTCATTTGCCAATGAATTAATCACCAAAATATTGAACAAATTTCTTAGATTTGGAATCGTTTTCCGTTCCTTGTCGAGTCTAGGGGTTTCTCTTCTTTTTGCGATACTCCCAGTTTCTTGCAATCAAACTGGACCTTTCTTTCTCTTCTCTCTTAATGACTTACTTGCCTTCGTGAGTCATTCAAAAAATATACATACATGAAGTCAATACTAGGGACACTTCCCTAGTCGAGTCAATGTCACTCATCTTTAGTGACAAGAGGTCTTCACCGCAAAATCACATGTCTTATCTCCTCAGCCAGAGTCAATGCACACTTCCTCATTAATCGAGTCAAAAAAAAAAGACGCAAAAGAGATGCCCGCTAGATTAAAAACCCGAAAGGGCGGTCTAGGCAAAAAACAGGGTGTGTCATAAAAAAAATGAGAGAGTGAGAGAGAGAAGGGAAAGAGAAATGGAGATCTCCGGCCTCTAAGGAAGACAACTGCACAAGCTCTACATTGGATCTCCTCAACAAATCAATTCCCCACCGAGTCAACTTTGGGATTGCAAAATGCTCGACAAGATATGGCACCATCAAAGGTTGTTTTGGGTTATCGGCATCATTCTCCAGTAGTGTGCATTTTTGGGTTCATGAAAAGAAGGCCCGTGGTAACCAAGACCCATCTGAGAACGAGCCCATCATAAAAGGGCATGAGGTTGCACAAATAATCCCTAGCTAATTGGCTTGGGTAGCAAATAGCAACAACATGTGTCTCAGTTTTCAAAGCTTCTGCAAGTATGTGCTTCTAAAGTACGCCGAAAGGCTCCCGAAAAATGGAGTAGTTCCTGCCATGTCCTCTCATGTTTGTTCCCTTGCACGAGGATGAGTCACTCTTGCTTTGCTCAACAAATGGTGACGCCCTAGGGGCTATGTGACTCAAGAACAAGGGATTCTTTTGCTTCATTTGACAATCAATAAGCCCTAGGGGCTATGCTCGAGAAAGATGTGTGAGACTATCCTTAAAGTCTCTCAAAAGGGATGTCAAAGAGCCCTCTTGTCATGTGTGCCCGTGCTCATTCCCCCAATCAAGGATGGACCTTTCTCGCAATCAATGATGGCACTCTAGGGGCTACGGTCAAGTCTTAAAGGCTCCCTCGGCAAGAAGCAATTCACTTCAATGTCCCCAGCAACATTTGAAGCATCATACCGAAAGGTCTTAAGGGGCTTCACAATCTACAAATCTTTTGGGCCACGGCTTTACATTAATTCAAGCAAAGGGCAATATTGGGGCTTCGTAATTAACAAGCTTTTAGGGCAGTGGCATCCGAGCAATGCAATTTGGGAGTAGTCTTATGGCTCTATGAAAGGGATCAAACTTCAATGGTCCCTCAACACTTCCAGTCAAAAGGCCTCTTGGTTTTAAATGAAGGCTCCGATGATATGAATGAATTTGATGATTCTTGTTAGAACTCACAGCGAGATTATGAAGGAAGTCTTAGAGAAAAGGAAAAGGATTCAATATGCTAGACTCACCCGGCTGAGTTATAGCGGGCAATGCCAATATGTTAACTCTAAAAGCAGAGTTACGGCCAATCCCAATGTTTCTGCAATACAGCACCCCCTTCTCCAAGATCAAAAGCACAGGCTGCATCCGAAGATCCGCCGTCGGTTCAACTCAAGAAGACTCAAGCAAACATACCGTTCGAGACTTTATCACACCAAGACCTTATCATCTGCAACAACATCACCATCTCCCACGAGACGTCTCCCGAAGACCGTACTACATTTTCAACATGGACCTTCCGCCATTTGGGTATCAACCACAAAAAGGGTCATCCATCTCCAAGCAAGAGATAGAAGGAGATCGCCTTCAAGAGCTCTTCCCAATAGCGCCATCCGCTCCCAACATAATGCTAAGCCGATTCCAAGAAATTTTGAGGCTTCACACCGAAAGGTCTCCACATCCCGCCATCTACAAACTTGATAAGCCCATGACATTTGGGGCTTAGCAATCTCTAAAAGCTTGGTATCAATGATCTTCTCTTGGGGCTTGCCCAAGTCGACAACAAAAGATAGCTTATTTGAATGGGCTAAGAGTTGATTCATCTTGGGGCTTCATAAGGCACTCAAAGTTCAGCATTCGAGGGGCTTTACAATCAGTAACCCCTTGGCATCTCGGCATCAATAGTCCTTTTGAAGCCCCATAAACGACAAATCTCTTGGGGCTAGACATCAATTTTCGTTGGACACCACGGCGACAGAATTCAAGCAAGGCAATCCGGACTTCGATTGAACATGACTTGATCTTGGGTTGGCTTTACAAACACACAATGGTTAAAATGGTTCACCCACGAACTAAAAAAAAAAAAAAATCTTTTTCTCACATGTGTACATATTCTATTCCTACAAAAAGACAAAAAGAATTTTCTTTTTCTTTTTTCCTTGTCCCCTTTCTTGCGCAAAATTATGTGTTTCCTTTTTGCTTCGCTCCTAGCATTCTCCCCTAGTATTCTCCATCATCCTTGAACTAAGCTGGTCTGATTCTCTTCAAGGGATACGTAGGCAGCCTTTTGGCACGACCAACCCATCACCCAGAATACCATCTCGCCAACACTCCATCAAAGGCAAGAACAATTCATCATCACCAACATCATCATTCTCCATCCAAAGCATGGACATTCTTCATCAAAAGCATCAACATCCTTCAGCAATCCATCTCCGATCAAGCGGCAATGGTAAGTAAAGGTATGAGTACATCTGAGGCTTTCCTAAAATCACACCGCACACAAAATCACTTTCTCCATTCTTACAAAAACTCTCTCTCATGCAAAACTGCTTTCAAATCACCTTGCACCACGAGCACAATTTCTCTCTTCATTTCACACTTCATGCATCTTCTTGCATAAACACATATACCTTCCAAGCACACACATAACAAGTACCACCACAAGGTCAACAACATTTGCAACTCAAGGCACTTCATCCCCAGCAGAATGTGATCCGCCGTCAACTACGCCTGCATCCCACAGAGTCAAACAATTACAGTTCAATGACAACAACTCGGTCCATGGTGAGCCACAAAATCACCACCTTTCCATCATGCAACACAACAATATCACATATAGGCAGACAGAGCCTCGGTTCCCGCCATCCGCAAACGGATCCCGCATCAGCAAACGGATCCCGCATTCAGCAAACGGATCCCTGCATCAGCAAACGGATCCCGCATTCAGCAAACGGATCCCGCATCAGCAAACGGATCCCGCTTCAGCAAACGGATCCCGCATTCAGCAAACGGATCCCGCTCAGCAAACGGATCCCGCATTCAGCAAACGGATCCCGCATCAGCAAACGGATCCCGCATCAGCAAACGGATCCCGCTTCAGCAAACGGATCCCGCTTCAGCAAACGGATCCCGCATCAGCAAACGGATCCCGCTTCAGCAAACGGATCCCGCTTCAGCAAACGGATCCCGCATCAGCAAACGGATCTCGCTTCAGCAAAACGGATCCCGCATCAGCAAACAGATCCCACTTCAGAAAACGGATCCCGCCATATCCTTTCTATATCAATAAATCCGCCCACACAGGGAGCGCACCCCTATCGTTCGCAAATTTCAAATTCATGTTTTATTGAGTCTTTGTTTTCTCTTGTCGACGTCCTCGGCGGTTGTCTTTCTTTCATCGACGCGTTTTGCTTCGCAATCCACGTCGCCAAGGGGCTCTGTAGACACCCCGCCTTGGACCACTCATGTCCCGATTGCATACACATTCTTTGTCTTCCTCTTTTCTGTTAAGTTTTGTTACTTTTCGTTAACTTTCATTATATTTCGTTAAGTTCTCGACTTACTCCGTTAGTCTTGGATTTGACTAAGTGATAAAGTCAACCTTGAGTCTTTGTTTCACTTGTTTTTCGTTGACTTTCGTGGTGTTCGTTAAGTTTCTAACTGATCTCGTTAGTTTTGGGACTTAACTGCATAACGGGGTTAACTTTTGGGCTGAAATTTGGATTCCCTGAAGATGGGAGGAGCGCGCCTCCGCCCTCCTTTATCGGATGCTCACGCCTCCCATAGGGGGGGCGGGAGGTGCGCGCTTCCCACCTCCAGAATCCCAGTTTTTGCCAAATTTCCCTCCTTTTCTGATTTGTAACCCCCAAAGCCATTATGGCTTAGCTTGATCCGGGGAATGGCCATCTTTGTGACCACAAATACCTTACCTAAGACCTATAAAAACCCCTCCAATTCATCATTATAGGAGGACTTTTCTTTTCACTCTCTTAACAAAAGGAGGAAGAATTCTTGAATCAGAAACACTTTAAAACACATAAAATCCATTTTCAAAGAGTGGTCACTATAGACAATTTGGTTCTTCACCATTCAAGCACAAGGTACAATGTTTATTCTCTTATAAACTTTTAATCTCATCTTTATTTTTTCTCCTTGTTAAAATCTTTTTATTATACTCTTCATCTTTAATGTGTATGCAATCTCCATAAAAGGGATACAACCAAAAGGCCACTTCACTATTGAAGTTTGGCCAAGGTTACATCCCAACATTCCAAATTCCACTTTAATTTTCATTTCATTTCTTCATGTAATTGTTTGGCATAATTGTTACATGTAATCTTTTAGCATAAATTAATAAATAAAAACAATTCTCTTTTATTTCCTTTTAATTTTCCCCTTTCTTTCCATTGTACTTGTTAGCACTTCTTACATTAATAATTGAATGACTTTTCTTTTTAGTATTAGAACACCAAAAGTAGCAAGACCCGCATAAGCGGGGCGGAGTGGGTGTTTAAGTACTTCCCACTCCATCACCTAACCCCCGAACCCCTCATCTCAAGAATCTTTGGTTTCGTAATCAATAAAAAAGGCTATTTTCTTAGGTTTTCTCGCGTTCCTCTAAAACGTGGGTGGCGACTCTTAAAATCAATTAGACATCCTAGGTAATTCACCGCTCTAGCCAAGCCGTGGTTTCCTGGGGTATCTACAGATAGATACTTGAAGTTCGAGTGACTGAGTCTCTTGTGCCATAGCCATGAATTCTCACTGATGTTCTTAGCTACAAAACAAACATTAGCAATACCAGTAATAGAACTTAAGTCTACTGTATAAATGTTACCTTTACGTTTGGCAGTGAGAAGAGTTTCGTTGGAAGCAATGTCTTTCACATAGCAACTGGAAGTAGTAAATACACATTGCATTCCTTTATCACAGAATTGTGATATAGATAGAAGGTTGTATTTCAAGCCATCCACTGCAGAGACCTTCTGTACAGCAACTGCACCTCTCTTTATGGTACCTACACCGATGATTTTTCATTTGGCATTATCACCAAAAACCAGTGGGGGACCTGATGCTTCAATAATATCGGCAAGTAGATCTGCAAATCCTGTCATGTGTCTTGACAGCCACTATCTAGAATCCACAAATCCTTGCTTGCACCAGTTGAGGCCATGAAGCATTCCTGAAATAAAACAGTATTCTTATGGTCCCACTTATTCTTGGGTCCGAGGGTTAGTTCCTCTTTGGCAACCATACCTGGCCACCACATGAGGGTGAAACCTCAGTGGGTCCCGATAGGTGCTTCAAGAGGCATTCATGAGCCTTGTGACCATAATCAGAACAATTAGAACATCTCACTTGATTGATAGGCTGTGGAGTCGGTAGAACATCATTCTGTTTAGTTAGTGCATTGGCAGAACTAGAGGATTGAGCAGGCACAAACATAGTAAGTTTAAAGGTGCTAGTGTTACCTTTATTTCCAGTCTGTTTACCCTTGGCAATTACCTTGTAAGGTACTTGTCTATCGGCAACAGAAGTGGTTAGACCGACCGCACTTGCTCTGTTGATATACTCACCAAGAATACCGTTATCGGCAGACTCGATATCAGCAACCTTAACATGACTTTGTTTGTGCTTATCTTTCCATTTGTTCTGATTCTTAGGATACTTCATAGCCACAGCACTGTATACTGGCTTAGCATCCACATGCACTGAGTTAACAGAACTACATTCAACTTTCTTACCCTTTTTCTCGGTCGCACAAGTCTCAGGAGAGCTACTGCTGCTGAAAACAAAACCTAACCCAGATTGGTCCTTATATGACATTTGAGTTGACAGGATTGTTTCAACAACAACTCTAGATTGTGTAAGCATCAATAACACTTGAAAGATGATTGTTTCTTAACACAAGATCTTCGATCTGAGCTATCAATACTGCTACTTGGCTTTTGAGATCCAGGTTTTCTTTCTTTAGAAGAACAAACTCAAGCTCATGTCCTTTGAGAACTTTAAGTTCAGACACAAGCAAGTCATTCTCTACAGAAATTCTATTGAAATCAGTAGCCATCACTTTATGAACGCTACTCAGCTTCTCATGATCAATAAAAAGTTCATCCATTGTCTCTACTATTTCAGCTTTAGATATTTCAGGAAAAGGATCGGCTGAAATTTTAGGGGTAAAAGTAATGGGTTTAGGAGAGAAGTCAGGTAGGGAAGAGATGGGTTTAGATAGGCTTTTGGCAATGCTTGGATTTTCAGTGAATGAGAACTCTCTGGTCATCGGTAAAGATTTTGGTTTGGTGGCAGTGAAGTGAGAGGAGTTACACTGCCCATAGAGTGAGGTTCCCACTTGATGAACCTTGTATCCATTTGGGTTTTTTGCTTTGACATTTATTTCTTTGAAGTGTGGTTGAGGTCTTCCAGCAGCTTCTTCTTTGACTGGAGTTCTGGGAGGAGATGGATCTCGGTAGACTGGAGTAGGTAATGATGATATATCGGCATCTTCCAAGTCTAGGGAAACAAAACATACATCGGCATCTTCATCTTCATCGGCATCTTCGTCTGAGTCAGTTTCACACCAAACCGGCAAGGCCTTTTCTGTGCTTTCATCGGCAACAAAGCTTTCGAGACTTAGGATGTCTCTTCCTAAATGATTTCCTCACATACTCATATTTTGGTTGAGGACATTTGGAAGCAAAGTGACCAGGCTTTCTGCAGTTAAAGCAGACAAGGTCACCTTTGTTGTTCTTTCCATCGGTAGCACTTGTAGAGGGTTTGTTATAGCTTGATGGTTTTTTAAATGATGGTGTGAATGATTTTTGTTTCTGATAGCTTCCTTTCTGCATTCTTTTGAAGTCTTTGAACCTTTTGTAGTTCCTAGCGAAGGTGGCAAATTCGTCTTCTTCCATAGGTTGTTCTGAGGTTCTTTCAGGGGTTTTGGAACTGCAGGGTGTTTGATGGGGATCTATAGGAGGGAATTTGTTTGAAGGGAAGGATATCTGTGACTGAGCTGATAGAGCAAGTTTTTGAAATTTTTATCGAGAACGTTAAGTTTTTGCAGTTCTCTCTCATACAGAAATAGACTAGAGACAAGATTCTGAATAGAAATCTTGTTTAAGTCTCTCACTTCTCTAACAGCAGTGACCTTGGTATGATACTCATTTCCCAAAGAACTTAGAAAATGAATATTTAGGTCTTTCATAGTATAAACCTTACCTAATGAAGCACATAAATTACTTACCTCGCAGAATATGTCGTAGGCACTCCTTAGTGATTCTCCATCTTGTTTCTTGAAGGATTCAAACTCAACAATTCAATCGTAGAGTCTGTTGTCCTTCACCTGCTCATCACCTTCAAAGTATGCAAGGAGCTTGTTCCAGCATTCTTGAGCCGTGGAGCACAAGTCAATAAGTTTATATTTCTTGTCATCCAAACCACAAGAGATAATGTGGCATGCTTTTTCATCTAGGGCAGCTGAAAGTTTGTCATCCTCAGTCCATTCCTCTCTTGGTTTTTTAACCAGATTTTCTTCAATCGGAACATGGGTTTCTTGTTCGGTGTCTCGGTCAGCATGTTGTGTCAGCGGCGTGGAGAGAATAGGTCGGTAGGTGGTTGAAACTTTTAACGGAATGATTGGACCACCTTCTATAACCTTCATCAACCGGTCATCAATTGAGTTCATATACTTTATCATACGAGATTTCCAGACACCAAACTCGTTGACATTGAACAACGGGATGGTAGTGATGTTGAATGACTGCATGATTTTTCCTGCCATGGTATCGGTAAACAAGCTGCGAAGCTTGGAAATTTCTTTCAAAATTTCAAGCTCTGATACCAATTGTTAGGCCCAATTGGTAGGAAAATAGGCTAGAGGGGGCGTGAATAGCCTATTTAAAACTTTTTCAAAGAAACACTTTATAAATGCAAAGTCACTAATCAGTTTGCAAACTATTATCAGTAAGCGCAGCGAAGAAGATATGACTTAGTTTAACTCACACAAAACAGTTTATAAAAAGGGTTTTGAGAGCTTGGTTTAACACAAGGTGATTTCTAAAAGTTCAATGCATTTCCAAGAGATTGGTAAATAGAAATTACAATGAATCAGTAAGAACAAGTATGATCTGCCGGTGATAGAGTTCCAACCGGCAAGGACAAAGTAAGCAACAGGGGACACAATAATTTGGAGAGGTTCACAGTGTAAATACTGCTACGTCCTCTACCAAGTTTGGTCAGAACTTGGATTTGGGTTAAGAGCACTATTAGATATCCCTAGTCTATTATAAGCACGGCTTTGCCGGATACAAAGAATAAATTCTAGAGATCACTAATGGATCGTGATACAAATACTGACCAAGTGTTTTTGAGCGGCAAGTCCAAGAGAACTTATCTCACTCAAGTGGGTGTGTGAAAAACTTATCACTATATTCTTTATAATAATCTAGTTCGGGAATATTTACAATGTGATGAGTTTGTGCACAAGTGTATGTCCTATTAAATGTTCTAATGATTATCTGGACAGAGTGTTTGAGCTTCAATGAATGCTCTAAACAATCAACTCTCTTCAAAGCACTATTTTCACCAACTTTCTTCAATGCTTTAAGTCCTCTATTTATATGAGGAGTTAGTGACTTGAGTCTTGTGGAAGAAGGCTTGCAATTTGAATTTCCAGCTGGGTAGTTGAGGAGTATTAAATGCGCTATCTTTTGCATTAATGGCGGAGATATGAAGTACACGCATGCTTGGAAAAATCTGATAGGTAAAGACCCCTTTGTCTCAACCGGTTACCAGCAAAAAGCAAGTAGAGACAGAGTAGAGCTAAAAATAGCTTGGTGTCAGACGGCGCAGTAAACATGACACAGAGCAGTTAAACTACTTTTGGATAAGACAGTATAAAAAGGACAAAGACAATCGGTAAAGCTGACTTTAAGGTAGAACGATGAAACCTGACTACCAGTAAAGTCCAGACTGTCCTTATTGATTGTCATGTCATCGGCAAATTTTTTCTCAACTGAGTAGTAACTTGATCGGCAACTTGAATGCTGATCTGCTGATTTGATTCCTGTTGCCCTCTAGCTGGTTTGCCTTGTATTGAAGAGCTGTAAAACACCTGTGCTGGTCACAAAGAATCCTAAGGGTACTCAAGAAAGGTTCTAAAAAAATTGGGGGATCCTAAGTGATAACTATGATTGGGATTAAGCAATTCTATGTCCTAAACATATATTTGAACAACAGTTTTAGTGTTTGGTTTATTCTAGATCTCTAGAATAGGTTTGATCTTTTTGTTGTGTTTGTTTCTTTCATAATCTTGTATTCTGGAAGATCTTTATTAATGAAAGTTTTCCAGCAATTAATTCTTGCTGAAGTGTTTAAATTCTGAGTTTTAATTTCCGCTGCATTTAATCTCTGTTCGTCGACAGTTGACAAGACAGTTGTTGTGTCACTTGTGAGATCAACTGTACTCACAAGTGGTTCTGCCCAGAAACAGTCCTAGCTATATTTCTTTCAGTATGTTATCTATATAAGAATAATTTTTCAGAAATTGATCCTTTTACTATATTTTGTGATAATCATTTTATCCTTATTAATATCGCATGAGTTTCAAAAAAGACATGACTTAACCGCACAACATTGATAGCATAGAGGGAATGATGGATGAGCCTGTCTCCTGTACAACGGGTGTGCGACGGCGCCGAGTCGAGCCCCTTTTTTTTTTTTTTTTTGCAACCCCAACTTTTTTTCCTCCAACATAAGTAACACTTATTATAATGAAATGTAACATTTTTTTTATTCAAATGTAACACTTTTTTAAAAAAAATTGTACCACAATTTTGCTGCAATAGATAAAGATAACATAAAGATTGACAACTAAACTAATGTAACACATCTTATAAAGGGATGTAATACTCATTTTTTCAAATGTAACACTTTTTTTCTCCGAAAATTAACATAGGATTGACAACTAAACTAATGTTACATTTTATAAAAAATGAATGTAACATTTTTTTTCTCAATTGTAATAGTTTATATTCTTAAATGTAACATTATATATGAAATGTAACAATTTTTTATTGAGAAAGTAACAATTGAAATGCAAATCCAATTTTTTTTTTTGTAAAACTCATGTTACATTTGACTGAAAAAGTGTTACTTTTTTAATATGAAACTGTTACTTTTATTAGAACAGAGTGTTACATGTTAGCTGATGAACAACTCAAATTTTTTGTGTGTAAAAAAATATGTTTTTTTTAAAAAAAAAATCAAACCATATCATGACATATGTATTTTTATTCTTCTCGTCAAGACGAACAAAACGGTATTTTTTTATTTTTTTTTTCTGAGTTATAAATCTCAAGATATAGCATTTTAAAGTTATTGGTTTTTTTTTAAGGTGACACGTGGCAGCGATCTGGAAAGAGGGAAGGTGGGTCTCACCGCCGGATGTAGCATAGCAGATCAGGCCGAAAAGCAGCGGAACCGCCGCACATGGTGCGACGGCCGCATATAAGAATTCGTCATGATGGATTGCGTTTAATTCGAAAGGCACTCCTTCCATATTTTCTTATAGAGTATGAGTTTTATTTTTGGATAATCATTTTATCCTTATTAATATCCTCCTTCCATTTTCATGATAGAGTATGGGTTTTATTCTTGTAATAATCATTTTATCCTTATTAATATCGGGCAAACGATAAACTAGGGTAACATACTATTGCGTTTGTTACAATTAATGCAACATACTATCATTTGACATCTTAATGAAATGTACTTTACCCAATTGTTACATATAATGGAATGCACCCTAACGACGTTAAAAAAGATAATTCTAATGTCAACAAAATAAGAAAAAGACTAACACCAGTTAAGTACGATGAACATTCGTTACCTATTTAACGGATTTGGTAGTCTTCATTCTGCATCTCACAATTCTCTGTTCGCCTTGGTCACCAATCACCACCAGTCCTCCACACACCAACACAAATCACCATTTCACCACCCACAACCCACCACCCATCAGTCCACCCCACCACCATAGATCACCACACATTTCTTAAATCTAAATCAAAACCCAGCAATTTCAAACACAAAAACAAAACCCAGCAATTTTAAACCCAAAAACAAAACCCAGCAATTTCAAACCCAAAAACAAACCCAACAACTAGGCTTCATAATCTTGGACCATCACTACAAATTTCCATAGATCTTCCTACCTGTAATGAGCAACAATGGGGATTTCGAAAATGGGGTTTGAATTTTGAATTTAGGGCTTCAAATTGGGGGCACCAATGAACTTCGAAAATGGTGGTTGGTGTTAATGGAGATTTCAGAAATGTTGCACCAATGGAGATTTCAAATTCGGGATTTTAAGTTGGGGATTTCAAATTTCGAATTTGGGTTTTCAATCTGCGTTGAACTCCTTTGAAAATTCAATTTCCAGTCTTCATATGAACATTTTTTATTTTTTTTTGAAGATGAATGTGTAGTGGTGAGGTGGATGCCGGAGAAGGGATGGAGGCGGGTAGAAATCAGAATTAGGGCTTATGAAGAAAGAGGGAAAGAAGCAGAAGAAAGAGAAAAAGAAAGATGAAATGAGGTTGAAGAATGAGGATAAAAGTGATGTTACTTCATTAATGATTGTTAGTTTATTTAACGAATTTGTTCATTTCGTTAATAAAATTTAACGTCATCCAACATGGTTGCATTATTTGTAACCCGACATAAAAGTACGTTTCATTATGTTGTTCAAGAAGAGTAGGTTACCTTTTGTGTAACCAAGAGTGTAGTACGTTGCATTGGTTTGTAATTATCTCTATTAATATCCTTACTACGTACTCCTTCCGTCCCGAATTAACGTTTTTAGTTTGACTTTGCATGGAGATTAAGACAAAATAAATGTTGTGAGTGTGAAAAGTAAAGTAGGAGAGAGAAAGTGGGTAGGGAGTTTTTGTTGTGAGAATGACAAGTGGGTCCCATGGTCCATTTTAAGTAATAAAGTAAAGTAAGAACTTTAAATTGTGACAGACCAAAAAGGAAAGTAAGAACCTTAAAGCGGTACAGAGGTAGTATTATTTTCTTTGTTTCATAATAACTTGCACTATGTTGTTTGGACACAAAAATTATAAAGAGAGTATATATATTGAAAAATATTATGAGTGAAAATTAGTTATGAGTATGATAATTTGAGAGTACGACCCGCAATTTAAGAGAGTGAGTATGACAAGTAGGTAGGATGAATAAATAAATAATCAAAATTGAATATTTTAACAAAGAAAGACTTATTAGTGAGTAGGGGTGGCAATTTTCAACCCATATCCATTAGCCCATCCAATGACCATTAAAAAAAATGACTTATTGGGTTATCCATTAAGTACCCATTAATTTATTGGGTTTAGTGGATAAAAACCCATAAAGACCCATAACATTAATGGTTAAAATGGGTTTTTACCCGGATAACCAATGGGTTATCCATTACTCTCACAAACTACAACCGCCAACACTGTCTAACAATCATCACTGCCGCCTCACCACTACCATTACCACCACCTTACCACCACCGCCACTACCGCTGCCACCTTAATACCACCACCACTTTTCCACCACCACCACTACTACGTTGCCACTTCACCACCACTGTTTCTGCCACCGCCGACTTGCCACCACTTCCATCCGACCATCATGTCTTGTAGATTACAAGGAAAATTTTAAAGTACTTATCAAGTGCAGCAATTATGCCTCCTGTAGTCCCGCCCTTTAATTACGACAATATCATATTGTATTAGAAAATGGCGCACATGTATTATGTATAATTTCTTGCATTTGATTCTGAAATTTAGGAAATTAATCTTGAAACAATTAAAATGACTATACACAGTTTATTCATGAAACATTTGCTTTTTAGTCAATTCAACTTTGGTATGCAATTTTTTTTTTCTTTTTCTCCTATGCTGAACTGAAGTGCAAATTAGTGTTTTTTCTAGTTTTGGTCAAACTCTGGTAACATTTATGTTTGACTGTTTGTATCTATCTTCATAGTTTAGCATGGACTATTTGATATGATTCCGTTAGATTTTTTTTTATTTTTATTTTTTTGGAAAGATAACCTTTTCTTGTTGTTAGGAACAGTTTGTTTCATTGTTTGCACTATTTTTTTTTACTCCCTCCATTCCGTAAAGTTAATCCCAATTCTTATTGTCTACTTTTTGTTTTTCTTTGTTTTTCTGTTTTCTCTAATTACTTGTTTCCATTTTTAATGATTTCCTATTTCCATTTTCAATGAGATGAATTACCATATTTAATCAATTGTGGTCCTTACTCATAGCAACAAAATTACAGCAAAACAATGAAAGATTTGAACTTAAAACAAAGTGTAGAAATTGTTATGGCAGCAACGTCATTGTAGTGGTGTGGCACGAGGCAGCATAGCGGCGGCAGCAAGGTGGTGGCGTGGTGACAGGTGAAGCAACTGGGTGGTGTAGTGGTGGTTGGTGCAGCGCTGGAAGTGCAGGGGATGAAGAGGTGGCGGCGGCAACTTTAGTGGTGGTATGGCAGTAATGATGCCGGCGGTGATTATGGGGTGGTTGCAGTGGGATGGCTATGGGTGTCAGCATGGCAGTGTGTGATGGTGGCGGTGATGGTTGTTGTGGGTGTCGGAATGATGGTGGTGCACGACAAGCGGCAGTGAATGGTGGTGGGTTGTGTAGCGAATTATGTAGATGAAAATGATGGGTATACCCGGATATTATCCATTAACTAATGGATAAATTTGGGTATTATCCAATTGTATCCATTAATTATATGGGTACAATTGGATAATACCCAAATTTATCCATTAGCTTAATGGACACATATGGGTTTTATCCATTGCTATCCGGGAACCCATTTTGCCACCCCTATTAGTGAGAAAAAAAATAGTGAAAATGTTATGGCACGGAGGAATTACTGTAGATATAGTATGATGTTTGTTTGGTTTGGACCGAGCTTTTCGTAGTTAAATTCTGGTATGGATTAAGCTACATATCTTAAGGCTACAGATTCTAGTGACGGTATACCTACTTAGATTATTTTCAATTGTTAATTAAATACAGTAGTTTACTGTGAGTGTGTTTGGGAGAAACTAGTTCCTCCATAAGTTATAAAAAGTCCTGTTTTTAACCCTTAAACCCCAAACCTAAAACCCTAAACCTTAAACCTTTAACTCTATAAAAACAGGACTTTTTATAACTAGTTCCCCCAAAATTTTCTCGTTTACTGTTCCATCCCGAAATTTCTATATTTGAACACATTTATTGCATTTTACTTATAGATACACACTAGAGCGGAGAAGGGTTTTTTTTTTTTTTTTTTTATGACTAAGTTGTCGGTGCTTGCACCTCTATAATCTTAGGGTCGATAAATCTGGGTCTGATATCAGTCGTCTAGTTGGTAAGTGGCTCCAAAGGGAATGTCCAGTGGGACTTACATCACTTGTCACCAAGTTGCTCCTCATACCACTCGAACATATAACCTCTTTTACTATTCCTCATCTCCTTACCGCTGAGCTACCCCGTGAAAGAGCAGAAAGGGGCTTTTTTCTTTAGACTAAAAGAAGTCACCGGACACTTGTTCCATCAAATAAGTTAAAATCATCCCATCCCAAAAACTTTTGGAAAAAAAGAAAAAGAAAGAATGTCTTTATTGAATATGATAAAAAAGTTTTGGGCCCAAATTTAAATCCTGCCTTAAAATATGGTCCTGTGTAAAGATTTTCTTGTTTCACCTTCCTCTTTAAATCTTTCTCAATCACCCAATCAAAAGTGGCCCATTTGACTAAGCTACTGACACAACTTTCATATGGGCCTTCACCTCCTTATCCGTCTCCACCACTTTTCATATAAACCGTTTTTTTTTTTTTTTTTTTTGAAAAATCTGTATTTAAATACTCTTTACATCACCAAATGATATTCTCATTTTTCATGTATCATTGTCAAAAAAAAGTTGGTTCTATTTTTATAATTTAGACTTAAAAGTGCATAAATAAAATATGATTAATGAAACAAGTGTTAGTATATATTTCATGTACAATAATAAAATTTTACCACAAATCTTTCTTAATTTAGAAATATGAGTAATTCATGTTAAAATAAACCTAGAAAACAATTATAATATTCACTTTGTGACTGAAGAAGTACATTATACTGATTCTCACACAAAGCTTACTACTAATGGAGCAATCCTGATCAATTATGCTTCCCCACGTATGTGATAATCTCAATTTTTGACGATTAATTTAATTAAAATTTGATTAAGTATTTTGAAAAAAAATATTAATCGTTTCAGCATAGCAATAGCATTTTTAGTTATTTATTTGTGTGATCAACTTAACTTAAATAATTAACCAAATTTCAATTAAAACTAACTCAAAATAAACTTTGGGACGGATGGAGTATATGTTTATATTTGATCATTCTATTTACAGATAAGTGAAGTAGACTCTTAGAAAACGATGGCTTAGACAAAAGGGACAATAGAATTGCAAGTGGATTTGATTAAATATAACGTGTAGTTTCAATTTCGTCAATAGTAAGTTATTGGATTTAATATATTTGATCTTTAAATGTTAACTTCATCGTGAAAATATTCCATAATTAGTATGTGTTACATTTCCATTGTTGAATTTAATTTATTTTCCTTTTAGAAGGGGCCCATTCCCAAAAATGATAGTGTAATAACCGGCCTTTTTGGCCCATTATTATTATTGTTAGTATGCTTTATATTAATATTGTGATTGGACTCATTAATTAATTAATGAGTTGGGCTAATAAGGAAGGGCCCAATCTAGTTAACTTTGGAAAAACCTTTTTGGAATAGAAAACCTAGGTATTTAAACAACTCTTTAACTCTCTCCCTATTATTTTGAGTTAATCAAAACCCTAGAGAAAAAGAGAGAAGGAGGCGGAGAGAGAGAGAGAGAGAGGCCGAGAGAGAGCGAGAAGAAGGAGGGAGAAGAAAAGAGAGAAGGAGGAAGAAGATCCAACCTTTTCCCTTCAAAGGTAAGTCCCTCGTACTTTTAAACTTTAATTCTTGGGTTGGGTATCACCTAGGAATTTTGAAACGAAACTTAGAACCCTAACCCTAAATTGAGAAAACTAGGGTTTATGGTTAATCTTTGAAAACTTCGTTAATGGAAAAGTGAGAATGGTATTGGTATGCATGCAAGCACCACCGACGACGGCGGCGGCGGCGGCTGGCGACGGCAGCGGCTGGCGGCGGCGGCGGCAGTTGGTGTGCTTGTGCGTGTGTGCTTGTGCGTGTGTGCTTGTGCGTGGGTGTGCAGTGTGTGTGTGTTCGTGCGCGTGTGTGCAGAGTATGTGTGTGTCGTGTGGGTGTGTGTATTGTGTGTGTGTGTATTGTGTGAGTGTCTAAATTAGGGTTTGGGAGTTAGGGTTTTGTGTGTGTGTGTTTAGGGTGTTTTCAGTGTGTGAAAAAGTCAACTGGGAGTGGAAAAGTCAACTGGAATAAAAAGTCAATGCTGGGAATAAAAAGTCAATGCTGGATAGAAAGTCAATGCTGGGAATAGTAAAAGTCAACGCTGTGAATAGTGTTTTCGTAAAATAAAGTCAACCTAAGACACATGGATTGAAAGTAGACTTTTAAGTAAGAACCTTAAGAAGGGGTTTAAGAAGAAACTCAAAGGTTAAAGTTAGAAAAGGGATTTGGGGACGGGGATAAATATTGTTCTGTCCTAAAGGTAGTATCTTTGCGTGATTGTAGATTGTACGCAAGAACCCGCTAGAAGTCAACGCTAGCAAGGTAAGGGATTACGTTCCTAAGTATCTTGAATTCTTTATTCATTGGAACTCTATAT
Source organism: Campanula takesimana (assembly GCA_026119855.1). Classification (NCBI taxonomy): domain Eukaryota; kingdom Viridiplantae; phylum Streptophyta; class Magnoliopsida; order Asterales; family Campanulaceae; genus Campanula; species Campanula takesimana. Next base: position 254,564 of record JAOWBW010001254.1, read on the forward strand.
TCTTTCATGAATGCTATATGGTCCATAGCGCTTGAACTCTACGTTGATGAACGTCTTTTGTATATCTTACCTATGACGTGTTTTGGTCGTAGGGAATCCTAGAACATTTGAATTTGCATGTGCTCTCGTTTAGGGAACACTATTTTGGAAAGTATGCTATATCTAATTTCAACAGGTGTAGCTGTATAGTCCCTGAAAGGACTAACTAGTCCTGAAAAGGACTAATGTGGAAACAGTCCTAGGAAACGGACTAATGGAAATAAGTCTAGTTAACTACGTAATAACTTAGACTTTGTGGAATTCTAGATTATCATGATAACTCTAAATAAGGGAGCACCCTGAAAAGGTGTAAGGTCTCTTATTCACTTAACACCCTGAAAAGGTGTGACACCCTGAAAAGGTGTTTGGAACTTGGAATTGACGGAATGAAAATAGGGACCGCTAATCTTTGAGTAGTTAACTGTATTCGTTATATGCAGTTAGTATTTGAACTGATATCTGATCTTTGAATTATCAATTGAGTCCGTTCTTTCGGTCACTTCTCCTTAGCTATCAGAGAAGTCCGTATGAACTTACTGAGCATTGTTCGCTCACCCTTTCTCTAATAATCTTTTTCAGGTAACGACTTAAAGAAGTAGACGGATCGCTAGATGAAGCTGTCCGTGATAGTTATATTAAGACCTCATGGTTTATTCTGTTTAGCTAGTGGTTGTACTGGCTTGAAGACTTAGTATTTAATTTCGCTTCCGCATTTATGGTTGAATTTATGGTTAAGACTAGCCGTTGGGCTATTTAAGTTGGATTTTGTAAGACAACTGTTAGTATTTCCATGATTTTATGGATTTGTTTACTTTATGAAAATTCGGGTCGTTACAGATAGTACCTCTGCAAGTCAATATATGTTCTTATCAATTTGTCCTTGTTTATTGGATTTTTGAGTTGTACTTCATCTTGATGAATCAATGTACTCCAGTAAGTTACCTAAAGCTTCAATGATTTTTATTTTTCCTACCGTGTATTTTAGGGCACACGTTAAGACATTAGTTAGAACACTCACTTTATTTAATAAACATCATTTTTACTATCTGTTTTCATATTTATTAAACAAATGTTCCATATTTATTAAACAGATGTTTCCATATATATGTGTATTTACATAAATAAAAAAGATTTTTTGTTTAATAACTAGTATCCAAAAGCCCGTGCCAATGGCACGGGTCTGTACAAAAACAATGACGGTACAAAATGATGATAGTATGAAAATGGGTTATAGATATGATAATAGTACAGTGAGTGACATTATAGACATGAAATGGAAAAGAAATTCAGTACATAAGAGCTCGGCGATTGATTATATATTTTACTTTTTTTTTTTTTTTTTTTTTGTATATATTATAGATTTTACTGAGCACACAGGAATTCAAGTAACAAAAGAAGATCATGAAAAGATTGTACATCAAATCAGCTCCACATTTCAGCTAAAACAACCAAAACTTCAACCACCGGTTATTAATATTCTTAATCATTGAAAGAAATTAAGCGGCTAGGACTGTTCTGGGAATTGACCGACTGTGTGAACAACTGTGTATTCAAACGTGCTAACAGTTGTCCAGACAGTTGTCCTGTCAGTTGGCGACCACCAGAAACTCAGAAACACAGAAACAAACGCAGCGGAAATTAAAACTGATAAACACTTCAGCAAGAAATACCTTGCTGGAAAACTTTCATTACTAAAACTCTTTCAGAGTACAAAAGGATGAAAGAAACAAAAACCATTAAAAGATCAAAACCTATTCTATCTTGAATAGACTAAACAAAAAAACACTTGAGTTCTTGATGAACAAGAACCTCAAAAAACAAAACTCTCTCAAAAATATTCTGTGAATCCGTCTATCAATGAAGGAGTCGGCTTGTATTTAGACAAGGCTTGGCCGCTCCTTACACTCCAAGAAATCCTTCTTTCCATATGAGAGTCTTCCTAAAATAAAACACCTAAATACAAAATACTAACCAAAGATAAACATAGTAGTTAGTCAAGTAAATCAAAATAATAATAATTATCCTAAAAATAAACTTTCCTAAATAATTACAACTATTCCTAAAGTAAATAAACTCTAAATATATACATTTATTAAATCAGAATCACAAAGATACAAAACTAAATATAAGAGTATTTCATACTCTTTCAATCTCCCCCTATCTTTGTGGTTCTGATCAAAACATCCAAAACAATAATCTCTCCCCCTGAATTTGTACAATGGATTCTACTCCCCCTAAAACACATCTTCTCCCCCCTAAATATGAAGACCACATCTTTCTCCTCCTTTTTTGAGAAGAACCATCAAACTCAAAGAAAAAAATAAGATATCTTCCACTCCCCCTAATTTGAATCTCCCAAACAAAAATACATCTAATAGCATCATCAATCTCAACTCACATCGCAGCAAACTTTTATAGACCAGCGAGTTCTGCAGACTTACCATATGACTTACCAGTTGACTGTACCATTGGCTGTACAGTTGACTGTCCAGTTGTCCGCACAGTTGCACGAACAAGTTGCTTAGCACCAGCTGATGCTTAACAACAAAAATACCAGAGCTTGATCGAGCAGTGGCAAACAATCATTTTTGTGTCACACATAATCACTTAGAGTTTCTCCAGAATTCTCGGATTTATATGCAAAATGTTAGAAAGGAGCATTTGCAGAATAGGAACAAGATGAGATGAGAGAAATGAAAGCTAAAAAGCATGAAGAAGAAGATATACTAAATCATATTCACAACTAGATTCGACAAGGAGGAAATATTAAGGGAGGACAGTGATTCTTCCTAAGAACTCGAGTAGGCCAAGGAGTAGGGAGACCGAGAAACATTGAAGTACCCAATTTGAATTCCAAAACATACAAGGATTTTGATTTTAAAATTCAAACTTTTTCCATGTTTTGATAAATTGTCCGTCCTAGAATTAGAACTTGCAACTTCAACTGAATCCATTTATCCACAATGTACCATAAATTCCACCACTACACAATAAACTTGAACATCACGCCATTAGATTATCGTTAATCACATGAAAGCATTAAATCTGTAACAAGAAAAAAAGTTCAATTTGCTGATGGAAATACCAAGGGAGAAAAAAAGCTTAGAAAAATTATGCCTAAACACACAAGTGAAGATTGTCTCAATTTTGGTGTGACATAGAATGTCAACTCCGTTTATGACTCGGTCTCAACTCACAAGAATTCAATGAGATTACCCTTCAATCATGTAGCTTTTAGAACACCCCCTTTTTAAAGCATATCTCCATGAATCTGTTACGGAAGAGCTATTCACTCTCACAATACAGTGTTACCCTTGATCTCAAGTTATGTATGAAAACACTTCAGCTTTTGCCTAAATGAGTAGTAACTGCAAAGATTGGAGGCAGCTTGTTCTTCCCGCAAGCTTAGATTTGATGCCCACTCCATGATAACAACACGAAGGAATTAATAAGATAATTTTATTATCAAGTCAAGAAGGGTCTCACATTCAAGGTCAAAACTCGGAGTCAAGGAACTAAAGAAGACCAAGTGATATCACAAGAGACAATCGTGCAAATAGAATGTATGCAGACCTTTTTTTTTTTTTTTTTTTTTTTTTTTTTAATTAGTGGTTACTGTAATATACAATTATACAGTTATGCAGTCAGTTGTCCTGCCCACTTGTGCAGTCAACTGGTATCACACAGTCCGAGAGAAAATCTCTCGAAATCCAAAGCCTTGGTAAAATATCAGCAAGTTGATCCGTTGTGCTTACATGT
>JAOWBW010001254.1:258461-320540 GCA_026119855.1 Campanula takesimana
GCTTGAATGAATTTAGCATCTTGATAATTCATTTGAGGTTGAGGGAGTTTGAAAAAGATAGATCTTCAGTTTTGTTGAATGGATAAATGGTAGGTAGATCATGAAGTGCTTTGACTGTTGACTTTGAACAGCTAACAGGATGGCTTAGCTGTTTGAGCTTTTGTGATGGGCTGCCTGTGCTCAGGTCTTTTGTATACATCATATAATCAATGGATTGATTATTTATTTATCAAAACATTTTTACTATGATTAACTGTGAGTTAAACATAGTGAGGTACTAAAAATTCCCCCTTTTTGGTAAATAAATAAGGTTTTTGATTATGTACCTATATGGATAAGTGCTAAGGAAATAGAAGAACCAATGAAGAGAAAATCTTCTTGATAATATTTCTAGGCAACCAAACTGTTAATACACAATGAATTGAAAGACATAATAGAAAAATAAAAGGAATGTTCTGAACAGCTATTCAAAAACAGTTAAAAGGAAGAGGATTAGAGAGAGACCTGTTCAAACATAAGTAAGCTAGGGAATAGGGGAAAACATATTTGTAGCAGCTATGACCTAGGCACCTATACAAGTGTTCTAGTCAAAGTCTGAAGTAGAATCAGAGGACAACTCAATGATTTGAGGTCCTGATGTTGTTCCCCCTCAGCTGTTGGTTGTTGATTACTTGGTTCCCCCTCATGCTAGCCCCTTTTTCTTCTTGAGGTTGGAGGTCTTCTTATCAAACTTCTTTGTGTTGCTTGCATCACAGCAGAGGTACCATTCATTTTGTAAGTTCCAGTAAGGGACTACCTCACGAAATTTTTGAAGAAGAACAAGGGTCATGAACCTGAAGAGGTTAGGTTGTCCAGCCTTTTTTTTATTTCTTTGATGGTGGAAGGGTAGTTTTTCAGATTGAAGTTCTCCAAGAGGATGGGACCCCAGTTGATCCTGCCTCTGAGAAGAGCCAATGCTTGTTTCCACTCTGAGACACTCATTTGATCAAATGAAGATCGTTTGCCACAGATTCCTTTGAGGACAATGTCACACAGGACAGAGTGTCTTTTGGAGAGAAGTCTTTTGTGAACAGGTTGATTTTTGAGGCTTAGGTAATTGGCTTGGCCTGTGAAGGTTCGATAGAGAGGGGCAAAGTTCATATCTAAGGCAGGGTCCCAAATATTTGTTATGAAATACTCACTTATTTCAAGATTTAGGTAGATACTAACATCTAGATAGGAAATGACAATTTCTTCTTCTCCAAACATAGCAGAAATTGAGTGGTCAGAATTCCTTATTCCAGTGTTGTAGAGATGGAGACAGACATGGTCAAGGATGGGGGCCTTTTCTGTGAGAAAAGAGAGTAGTCTATTGTTTTCAAGAAGACCTTTTATAAATAGACATGTTTCTCCTTGGATGAAGTCTTCTTCGATATAATACCCATGAGCATCTTCGGGTACAAGAGGTTGTCTAATAATAGGAGAAGACATGTTTGATTTACAAGAAGGAGAAAGGTGGGGTTTGAAAACAGAGGAGGTTAGGGTTTGAAGCAGAGTTTTTAGACTTCGAAAGGTTGAATGATTTTAAAAAAAAATTTGATTTTTATAGAGAGAGGAGAAGATGAAAGATCTAGGTTTAGAAGGTGGGGACAACGGTTATAATTTTAAGATCGAGGCGACGAGGGTTTTAAAAGCTAGCCGTTAAGGCGACTTGACAGTTATCCTCTTTTACTATTTATATGAACATTAAATAGAATGGAATTAAATGATATATCATTTATTCCCAGAAATAGCGGGCGGCTATTTAAGGAAGGTAAGGTGCTAAGTATGGTATAGCACACTTCGACTTAAATTTTGACCTATCACATCTCAGTTTTGCCAAGTTTTCAATAGTACATATTTTGTGGTCAAATCAGTTGATATTTTGGGCAAAAATTAATTTTAACAGCTACGTCTAGCACCATACCCTATTGTGGGCTTTCATAAATTCCTTGTATATAAAAGGAATAAGAACTCAGCTATTGAAAACACATTATATTCTCTTTCTTTTGGCTTAGCTGTTCAGGCAAACCCAGTTAAACTTACGAAGCATGGGGATACTTGCAGCTAAGTATAATCCTAAAAGAATGACTCAATTAGCAAAGAAGCTAATCTTTTCAATCCCTGTTGGAGAAGAGACAGAGAGGGAAAGGTTTGAGAGAGAGTTCATTAATACACTATACAGAGTGATCATCAGATGTATGAGGAAGTTGAACAGCTTCCTCTTGATCACCCTTTTAAGTATAGGGAGGTGAGAGATAGGGAGAAGAGAAAGAGAGATTGGGAATGTGAAAGGGAAGCTTTGGAGAAAAAGGATAGAGAGAGATTGGCACAATTGAATGAGGTTAAAGGCAAGGGAAATGAGAAACAAGTGGAAGAAGGTGGTAGTATTAAGCTGTTTGGTCAAAGAATGAAAGTTGGGGAGGGAGAGAGCAACAGAGCAAATGCTGCACAGTCTGAAGTCCAAAGGGTTCATTCCCTTGGAGACTTGATGAGAAAGGAGGGCTTAATGGTCCATGGGAAGGATATTGATAGGATAGCTGTTGAGGGAAAACAGGTGTTGAGGCCATTTACTTTGAGAGAGCTAATGAGTCAGAAAGATGTCTTAGCTGTTGAGGCTAAGAAGGTGCATGTAGCTGAACAGGCTAAGGGATTATGTCCCAGTAACAAGGGATTCTTTGACCATTAGCATGGCAGTTCTAGAGGGAAGGGGAGATACTTTCATGGGGTCCAGCAGTCACCAACAACTACTCATACTCAACTGTTCAGGCAGTATTTTGAGGTGTTGTAGTCCTGTTCAAGTCAAGGAAGGGGATATTGGAGGTCCTTCTTCCCACATGGCAATGATAGCTGCTGAGATTATTGCAGACTTCTGGGACCTTAGCTTTGTTTCCCCCTTGGATGATCTTCCACCCTATGATGTCTGTGGAGAGGTGGCCAAGAACCATGGGTCCACCTCTTCATCATTCTCCAGTTATGGAGAGGCATCTAGTGTGGTTGGAGAGGTATTTAGAGGGAGGGCCATCTACACCAGCAAGGGCATATCAAGGAAGAGATGGACAGGACAAGGGCTCTGGTTGTTGTTGGAAACAAATCTTGTAAGATGGAGGAAGAAGAGAACAGCCAAGGTTAGTTAGCTATTGGGAAAGTTTTTGTACCTTTTTTTTTGTTTTTGAGAGGAGAGGGCTACCAGCAACACAAGGGTAGTGAGGTTAAGGCTTAGTTCCAAGCAATGTGATGTAAACATGCCATCATATTGTTGTCCTTGAATAGAGATCTGTTTAGGTTAGCTGTATAAATAATGTAAACAGCTAACCATGTTCTCTGTACCAGTCTAAAGTTTATGAAATAGAATTTCAGTTAATCCCTTTTACTTAGGCAAGTTAATCATTCCTAACATTGCTCTCAAAAGTTCAAACCTCTTTTCATCCATAGCTTTAGTTAGTATGTCAGAGACATTGTCCTCAGTACCAACTTTGGCTAAATTGATATTTCCTTTTTCAACATGGTCTCTAATGAAGTGATGTCTTACTTCAATGTGTTTGGTTTTAGAGTGTTATTCTCTGTCATGGCTATTGTACTTGAATTGTCACAAAATATGGGAATATTAGTGACATTTATACCAAAGTCTTGTATTTGACTTTTTAAGTACAATATTTGGGAACAGCAGAGACCAGCTGCAACATATTCAGCCTCAGCTGTTGAGGTGGCTACAGAGGTTTGCTTTTTACTAGACCAGGACACAATTCTTGATCCAATAAATTGACATCCACCACTTGTTGACTTTCTGTTTAGATTGCATCCAGCGTAGTCTGAGTCAGTAAATCCAATTAGTGAAAATGGTGATTCATTAGGGTACCATAAGCCATAATCAGGAGTTCCTTTTAGATATCTCAAAATCCTTTTAACTGCAGCAAGATGAGATTCTTTGGGATTTGCTTGAAATCTTGCACATAGACATACAATGAACATGATGTCTGGTCTTGAGGCAGTAACATATAGGAGAGATCCTATATAGCTTCTGTACAGTGTTTGATCAACACTTTGACCATCAGTGTCAGCATGAAGTTTGGTTATGGTAGACAGAGGTGTTTTAGCTGTAGAGGCATTCTGCATATCAAACTTCTTCATCATGTCTCTTGTGTACTTGGCTTGGTTAATATTTCATCCTTCATTTGTTTGACTTGAAGACCTAGGAAGTAGGTTAGTTCCCCAATCATACTCATTTCAAACTGTTTTTGCATAAGTCTCCAAATTCTTTGCAAAGGTTCTCATTTGATGATCCAAAGATAATGTCATCAACATAGACCTGAATGTGTAGGGTGTCATCTCCATATTTTTTAATGAATAAAGTGTTGTCAATATAACCCTTGGTAAATCCTTTATTAAGAAGGAATTTAGACAGAGTGTCATACCAAGCTCTAGGGGCTTGTTTTAGACCATACAAGGCTTTGTCCAACTTGTATACATGGTTTGGAAATTTAGGATGTTCAAATCCAGGAGGTTGAGCAACAAACACCTTTTCATTTAGTATTCCATTCAGGAATGCACTCTTGACATCCATTTGGAATACTTTCATCTTCTTAAAAGATGAAAAGGCTAGAAATAGTCTTATGGCTTCAAGTCTTGCAACAGGAGCAAAAGTTTCATCATAGTCTATTCCTTCTTCTTGTCTGTATCCTTGAGAAACAAGTCTTGCTTTGTTTCTTACTACAGTGCCATCTTCACTCATTTTGTTTCTAAAAACCCATCTGGTACCTATGACAGTTTGGTTTCTTGGTTTGGGAACAAGTTTCCATACTTTATTCCTTTCAAACTGTTCAAGTTCTTCTTCCATTGCTTCTATCCAGTCTGCATCTTGAAGGGCTTCATGAATTCTTTTAGGTTCCATTTGAGAAATGAAGGCACTCATGAAAATATCATAGTGAGGAATGCCGTCAGGGATTGTTTCCTTCTGAATAGGGATAGAAATGATTAGGTTGTCATCATTGAGAATTGGGATTTGAGTGGATATTTGGGAAGGTATGATTTGACAGCTAACTGTTTCATCTAAGCTGATGGAAAGAGGAAATCTGTTGGGAGTGGGTAAGCTGTTGGGAGTATCTTTGGGCAGAACATAGGGAAGAGTAATGTTGTTCTCATTTGATGGAGAAGGATTGTTGATTGAGGGTGAAGGTTCTGGAAGGTTGTCAGAATTTCCAATGCTTTCATCAAAGTCACATAAGTCAGTATTGCTTTGATCATTGTTTTCATCAAAGTCAACATGAATGGATTCTTCTACAACCAGTCTTCTCTTGTTGTATACCCTGTAGGATTTTCTAGTGTTGGAGTAGCCAAGAAAGATTCCTTCATCACTCTTGAAATCAAATTTGTCTAGGTTATTCTTCCAATTGTTGTGAATGTAACATTTACTTCCAAATCCATGAAAGTAGGATATGGTTGGAACCTTGCCATTCCACAACTCATATGGGGTCTTCATATAAAACTTGTTGATTAGAGTTTTATTATGTACATAAACAGCAGTAGTAACAGCTTCTCCCCAAAAGTATTTAGGAAGATTGTGTTCTGACAGCATTGCTCTTGCTGCTTCACAAATGGTCCTGTTCTTTCTTTCTGCAAACTCCATTCTGTTGAGGAGTTCTTGGAGCTGAAAAGTTGTGATTAATCCCTATTTGGTTACAATAGTTTTCAACTCCAGTGTTCTCAAATTCAGTTCCATGATCAGATCTTATCTTTTTGATAGATAAGCCTTTAAAGTTCTGAACTTTAAAGGCTGAGTAAGGTTTTGAAGAGTATCACTTTTGGATTCAAGAAGAATTATCCAAGTGAATCTAGTGTAGTCATCAATAACTACAAGAGAGTATCTCTTTCCACCTAGAGATCTGGTTCTAATGGGGCTAAATAGGTCCATATGAAGGAAATCAAGAGGTTTGGATATGTCCAGTCTGGTTTTAGCAGTAAAGGATGTCTTCTTTTGTTTTCCATATTGACAAGCTCTGCATAGTTTGTCCTTTTTGAAAGGAATTTTGGGAAGACCTTTGACAAGATTGGAGATGGATAACTTGGAAATGGTTTTGATGTTTAGGTGAGCAAGTCTTTTATGCCATAGCCATGATAAATCTGATTGGCTGTAGGATAATAGGCAGTGATCAGAAGAGGATTGAACAACTTCAAGGTGGAGGCAGTAGAGGTTCTTCTTTCTAACTCCTGTTAGAATAACCTTGTTGTTCTTGTCTTTGACTTGGCATTGGTCCTTTGTGCAGATAACATGGTACCCTTTGTCACAAATTTGACTTATGCTAATCAAATTGTGCTTAAGGCCTTCAACATAAGATACATCTGTAAATATGATCTCCTTGGTCACTAGATTGCCTGATCCTTTGACTCTTGCTTGAGAATTGTCACCAAATGTAACATTAGGACCATTCTTTGGAGTTAGCTGTTGAAGCCATTCCTTGTTGTAAGTTATATGTCTGCTACATCCACTATCTAAGTACCAGATTCCTTTATTAGATTCCTACAAAACAAAATTAAAAATTATGGTACCCTTTATACTTTTTGGGTCCAAAGTATTAGACTTTCTTTGGTACCCTAGCCTTGCCACCTGATCTTCTTTTGAAGAATTGGTTAAGGGTGCTATAGTAGGACATGATTTGCATCATATGGGGTGTCAATGTGAAGGGTTGAGGGGAGTTATATAGGTGTCCAGTATTGTATGGGCTTTGATTTCTGTAGTTTGGTTGATGAAAGTGAGATTGCTGTCTGGGATTTTGTGAGTGGTAAGATGATTTAGAGGAGGAGTTTTGTGACTAATGGCTTGTCCCATTGGAATATTGCCAGTTTTGTCTAGGTTGCCTAGAGTGCCTCTGCTGTCTAGCATATCTTGGCTGTCCAGTTTGCCTTGGCTTTCTGGCTTGGCTAGGCTTTCTAGGTTGTCTAGGCTCCTGTTCTTGCTTCCTTTTCTGAGATTTAATATCATCAGTACTTGTTGAAGCTTGAGTATTAGGAATTGTGGGAGAATCCCCTTTTGATTTACTCTCTTTACTCCTTTGTTTGTACACATCTTCCTTTGTTTGAATGGGGTAAGATGGTTTCTTGGTAGGGAGTGTGTTGAGACTTTGTAAAATCATAGTTTCAACAGCTCTATCACCAGTGGGTGGAGTATAGATTTTGAGTGTGGGATTTTTGGCTCCTATTCCAGATCTGTCCCCAGGATTTCTCTGGTTAAATTGAAACATGGATAAAGTATTGCTTGATTTGCTCCAAGAAGCAATTTTGCTTTTTAAAGCATTGTTTTCTTCCTTCAAGGTACTTATTTCATGTTTATTATCCTCTTGGGATTTAGAACAGTCAGTCTTAGCTGTTGAGCTAAGTATGTCATTTTCAAGTTTTTGACATTTTTCTTCTAGATCCTTTGTGATTGTTTCAAGGTTAGTGTTTAGGGTTTTGAGTTTTTCAATGGTTTTTGATTGCTCAAGGTTTTATGTGATGAGGGCAGCAAAGCTAGAGTCTTGTTTCTTCTTTTGAATTAAGAGGGTGCAAACTAAATTTTTAAAACCATCAATATTAAGAGAGTTAAAATTATGTACCTCTTTAAGTTCTTCAGCAGCAGCTAAGGCTTCTAGGTCCTCTTCATTATCTGATTCATCACATTCTTGTGCAACTAAACACAGTAATGCTTCTTCTTCATTACTATCTGAGTTTGAAGATTCAAATTCTTCATCACTAAACCTAGAGAAGTCAGCAATCATGACTTGTTCTTTGTTCTTGTCATTTTTTGCCTTGACACAATTGTAGCAATTGCACCTAGAACTATGAATGACATCTTTAGAATAGGTCATTCTTTTTTAGTATTCTTTTGGTTTCTTAGGTTCTTTACAGTCTACAGCATAGTGATCTGGTTTACCACAGTTGTAACACTCACTGTTCTTTTTAACAACTTCTTGAGTTGTGTTGGATGGTGAAGGACTGTATTTTTAATCAAAGGCTTTCTTTTGATGCTTCATGGCATTTCTGACAGCCATGGAGATGAGACTTGGGATGTCTTCTTGAGAGATTGGCTTTGATTCTTGTTTAGGAGTTATGTTCAGTTTTTGTAGAGCATTGATAACAAGAGAGTCAATGTCCTGTTGAGAGAGTTGTTTCTGGGTTTGCTCTTGTGCAACAAGGGCAAGGGTTTGAGATATGGTGGATGCTGGTTGAATTTTGATCATTCCTTCTAGTTCATATGCTTCAAGTTTACCAAAGTATTGTTCAATGGTCATACTACTCCATTCAGCTCATTCTCTAATGGGAAGGGCTACTTTCTCATATTCTTGAGGAAGATTAGAGTAGATTTTTAGGCATAGATCGGATTGTTCAAAAGTTTTGCCATGGTCTGAAATGGCTCTAACAAGATCTTCAAATCTTGGTCTTGCAGCACTCACTTTTTCTCCAGGATAGAATTTGAAGTTAACTTACTGTTTTAATAAGTTGTATAGATTCTGGGTTCTAACATTGGTGTGTTTAGTGAACTTTGTGTTAATTAATTCCCATGCTCCTTTATCACTTGGTACTTTAGCTATTTCTTGAGCTAGGGAGTCATTCACACTTTTCTGCAGAATATTTTTTACTTTTAAGTTTGCAGTCATAAGTTGTCTTTGTGCATCAGTCCAATTTTCAGGAGATTTGAGTTTGCTACCCCCTCCATTGACTTCAGCTTGAGTGGGAGGTTCAACTTCATTCTCTAAGACATACTAGTTCCATATGCTATTAGCATCTAGATAGGTTTTGATTTTTGAGGAATAAATCTCAAAGGATCCACAGTCATCAATGTGTGGAATGTCTTTCTCATTGTTTCTTCTGGGTTGAGGCATGATGGGTTGAGAGGATCTTTCACAAGTTGTTAGTCTCTTTATGGTGAATCCAAGCTCTGATGCCAATTGAAAGGTCCTGTTATACTAAAAGAATAGAAATGTTAAAGATGAACAGCTAACAGTTTGGGTGGTTAGCTGTTGAGAGATAGAGTAATTATGCAGCGGAAAATAAATGACAGAATAAATGAGATAGACAAGGTGTAGTGTGTAAGTGTAGACATAAGGGCAGAAAATACACAAGGAGTTTTTAAAGTGGTTCAGAGGCAAACACTTCTCTTACATCCACCCCCACTGTAGTCAACAGTGAGATCAATCCACTATAATATCCACTTACTTAATAATCTTACAATGAATGATAAAGGCAAGTTCCTCGAATCCCCTCTTCTTAACTGTCACTACAGTTAAGGAAGCCTTTTGACTAAGGCTATAAAAAGAAAAGAAAAATCACAAAAGATTAAAATTAAAAGGTTAAGCTTGGCTGATAGCTTAGGATTGATGTGGGTTGTAACTGGGTGCACAAGGGGCACAATATTTGCAGGGGTTTATGCAAATATTCAGATCTGCAGATTGAGAATGCAGGAAGGCTCAAAAGGGAGTGAGGATGTAAAAATGGGTTGAAAAGTTAAAAAGGGTCACTTGACAACATGCCAGTATACACCTTTATATAGGGGAGGCCATATAGCCGTTGGGGGCAAGGGTACAAGGGTAGCCGTTGGGGGACCAAAAATATAAAGGAGTAATGGCTTGTCTTTGACCGGGTTGACTAATATGTTATTCCTCTTGAATGCAGGTTGTCAAGTTAAGGGGAAGGTGTATTCACACTTGATCAAGCTTCAATAGAGTTATTCTAAAGTTTGTTAATATTTAGAATAATCATTCTTCAAAAGTCTGATGACGTGGAGAAAGCTGTTGAAGAAGGACAGTCTCAGCAGTTGAGACATAGGAGCTTAGCTGTTGGGTTTGTAGTGTCTTAGCTGTTGAAGCTTGAATGAGTTTAGCATCTTGATAATTCATTTGAGGTTGAGGGAGTTTGAAAAAGGTAGATCTTCAGTTTGTTGAATGGGTAAATGGTAGGTAGATCATGAAGTGCTTTGACTGTTGACTTTGAACAGCTAACAGGATGGCTTAGCTGTTTGAGCTTTTGTGATGGGCTGCCTGTGCTCAGGTCTTTTGTATACATCATATAATCAATGGATTGATTATTTATTTATCAAAACATTTTTACTATGATTAATTGTGAGTTAAACATAGTGAGGTACTAACAGATGTTACCGTGTGCTGGCTAACCCAAGAGATGTCAGTGTCACAGATTGAACTCCTGAAAACTTAAATAGTAGCGAAACCTCCTTGTAGTCACAATTTCCCAAGGGGAAGTATTAAATAGATGTGTGTAGTCGTCAGGGGAATCTATAGAGTGGTTTCAACCATTCCGTGGGGGGTCAGAGAAGCTTATCTAGATATCCTCTGTAAGTTGTGGAGAGCTATTAACCTGGGTGAAGGGAGGTACCTGGTAGGCGAATCTTGAGGTTGTTTTCATCATAGACCGTACGTGTTCTTCTCCAGATGGCTTGATGGTCTTGATGGTAGTATTTGAGAGTCTAGGTTATAGGATTGAGAGTTTTCTCCTTGTCACAGAGTATCAAGAGTTAGTGTTGGTTGTTAGTCCATGTATTGTCCAAAATACGGTAAAGCTGATAGAAAACTTCAGAAGGCCGTTTGAGGCCCTTAGAAGCGTTTTTTTTGGGCTTTTTATGGGCCGCTCAGGGGGCAAAGCCTTGTGACTTTTGTTCCTCTCGAAAAGACGATCGTTTTGATATGCTGTGCGTCCCGTAACTCTTCCGGAATCAAAAGTTATGCCCATTCCCGCGTTGTCGCTCAAACGACTCCAAAAACGACTCCGCAATTATGTCCTCATCACATTCCCTCCCCTCCCCTTCCCTCTCCTCCCTTTCTTTTCTCTCCCTTTAGAACTCCGGATCGTACCCTAATTCTTGAACCCATCCATTTTTTGACTCTTAAAATGGGACGGAGGGAGTATTAGATATAACTATAAGGAAAAAATCAGGACAAGACCAAGTGGATAGTATACTTGTCCCATGACAATGTGCACACTTTTGGGTGTGCATGAAAATTAAGGAGGGAGTATATACATTTAAAAAATTAATAGTAGAGTAGATGTTGTGAGTATGAAAAGTGAGGTAGGAGAGAAAAAATGGGGTAGAGAATAGTAGTAGATAGTTATTGAGAGTATGACAAGTGGGTTTAATTGAATAAAGAAGTACGTATTATAAAACTTCCATTTTGGGAAAGTGAGACTTATGTATTCGACACCCAAAAGAGAAGTTTATGCACATTGTTTGGGATGGAGGGAGTATACTAGGAAGCACTGTCACCTCTCTGGTCAGTTAGAACAATATAGAAATTAGGGGCCAAAGTGAAACTATTGAACGGGTCAGTCTGTAAAAATTCATTGAAGGGGTTATCTCTTCTTTCGCTTCTCACAATTGAAGCCGAATAAAATGAAATTTCTGTAGTCTAATGGTTTTTATGAGACCTTCACTGTGAACCTTTGTTGTTCTATTCGATACGTGATGGGTCTTGCATCAAGCAGAATAAGTTATGACACTATTACCTCCATAGATGGAATTGTACACAAGCAACATGAGGTAAAATAAGTGGTCCTACATGAATGTTGGAGGTCTATGTTACTTGTATTCCCTCTTTCCTGCTGCTTGTCCACAACCCAACGGAAAATTCATTTTTTGTTTAAATAACCTAACATGAGCATGCTTAGAGAAACTATAATGACAAAGTGTTTGTTGTATCTAACTTGCTTCATTCCATATGTAAGGGGTACAGTTAGAACATTATGGAAATTTTGGGCTCAATGAATGAAGTGAGACTGTTTGAGTGGACAGACCGAAAATGAGAGAGAGACTTTTAAAGTAGAACCATGGAAGTATGTACTCCCTCCATGACTCCGTTCCACCTCACTTGAAACCTAAGAGGTGGGCACAATAACTAAGGAAAAAGAATAAAATAAAAAAAATGTGTGGTAAAAAATGAAGAGAGAGAGAATGAGTGGGGTAAATAGTAGTGTTGGTTGAATAAATTGAGTGGTGAAAAATAAAGAGAGAATGAGCGGTGGGGTAGTTTGAATATAAAATAAAAAAAGATGGCTATTTTGAGGAGTCTCAAGTGAAGTGAGACGGACCAAAATGAAAATAAGTCTCAAGTGAGGTGGGACGGAGGGAGTATTTGTTGGTAGTGGTGCCCTAGGCACGTTTGATAAACGTTGTAATTGTTATCATTTATTTCATATCAATAAAGAGATGTTTTGATTATTATTGTTGTTCATGTTTACTTATAATAATCTCCGTCCCCAGTACTTGTTGAAGCACTAGTATAAAGGCTAAATGATCATGGGATGATCATGTTAGATTTATGGGTACTTGTTTGGAACAAGGTACTGGACATGACCCGCTCTATGAGATTTATGTCATGGTCTATGTCATACATATATCTCATAATAGTTATGTCATTTGAATCCTCAGACATGAAGTTATTATAATCTTCCACTTGATGAACATTATGTTTGACATATTCAAACGCTACTTTTAACCGAGTAGTTATAAAGGGTATGATTGGCATAATCGGATTCACGTAGGGAAGAATAATAAGCTAAATGGATTTGTCCCTCCTCGGAGAGATGTCAAGCTTAGGCCTCTCGTAGGAATGATGTTGATGAAATGTTCGGCCGGACTCAAATGAATTGATTGGATCAATGTCATTTGGATTATCAACATATTCGGAATCGAGAAAGTATTGAACAAAACAAGTTGACTCTTTGACCATGACTTGTGTTCAATGATATCGTGGACAAAAGGATTATGACATATTCTAAGAGGAATGCGAACTTGTATCTAGTTATACTAATTGGGTAGGTATGACGGTTTGCTAGAACCTAATCATATCTTATGGTTTCATGTTTGAACCCATTGCCAACTTAGTATAATCCTAGAGGGTCACACACAATAGAACGAATCTTTAAAAGGACTACATTGGAATTTTGGAAATTTTGGACATTCTGGGGAAGTGGGCGACCACACATAATGGACTGGGCGGCCGCACACTTAGCTCAGATTTGTACTAGTTTGTTTCAGATAGTTGTGCGACCGCACAGTGCATTCTGGGCGGCCGCACAGTACTGTCGGGTGGCAGATTCCTAATTTGATTAGGAAACGAATTTTGGACGGATTTTGACACAAGTTTCCTATTTGGAATAGGTCATATTTGTGTATAAAAGACCAAAATTCGGCCAGCACTCAATGCTAATGATTTTTTGAGTCTCAAAGAGTTTGAGAGAGGGTTTATTTTGTTCCAAGGCATTCTTGGTTGAAGAACAAAATAATACACAAAATAAATTCCATATAGTTCTTTTAATTGTGAAAAAGTGTTTCACAATTTGGTCTAGCAACCAAGATCAAAGAAGCTCCTTTGATATTCGTTCGAAGTGTGGATACCGCTAGAGGGTGAAAATCATCATCTTCAAAGTTCGTGTTCAAGCTTTGTGATCGTGATCAAGTCTTCAAACCTTCACCAAAGACCAAGAGAATTTGATAGCCATCAAGGGTTAGTTTATTCTTTTATTCTTATGTTGTATTTGATTTAATCATATGAACGGATCCATGGCTTTGTGTTTCAAAATTTTAAATGCTAAATTCCGCTGCGCATGTTTGATCGAAACCCAACAGTGGTATCAGAGCCCCGTTCATGTTGATTATTTCAATGCCTTGATCGTGTTATGTGTATATAAATTGTTTATGTGCCTTGCATGATATGAATATTGGAATATGTGATGTTTATGTGTTATGTGATTTTATGTGGTTTATTGTTTTGCAAATTTAATCGCACGATTCAATCGCAATAAATAAATTATGGTGGATTCAGAATTGTTGATTATTAATTTTTGATTGGATCAAAGTTTTAATAATCGGGGAAAGACGATTTTGAGACAAAATTTTCGAACTTTAAAAATTCTGCACATTCTGATGGTACCGGGCGACCGCACAAAACGCCTTGGGCGGCCGCACAGTTTTAGGCAATCAAGAAGACTGATTCGTTGGAGAAGTTGGCCAAGTTGTACATCGACGAGATAGTAAGGTTACATGGAATCCCGGTCACAATCGTGTCTGATCGAGATGCTAGGTTCACTTCGAAATTCTGGAACAGCCTACAAGAAGCATTGGGAACAGAGTTGACCATGAGTACGGCGTTTCACCCACAGACAGATGGGCAGTCGGAAAGGACTATCCAGACGTTGGAAGACATGCTGAGGGCTACTTCGTTAGATTGGCCAAACGCATGGGACGAACACTTACCGTTAGTAGAATTCGCATACAACAACAGCTTTCACGCAAGCATTGGGATGGCTCCATATGAAGCGTTGTATGGGAGGAAGTGTAGATCACCGGCGTGTTGGGATGAAGTCGGTAAGAGGAAGTTAAGTGGACCGGAATTTGTACAAGTCACGGCAGATAAGGTACAACAGATCCGGAAGTGGCTACAGACTGCGCAAAGTAGGCAGAAATCTTACGCAGACAATAGAAGGCGAGAACTGGAATTTCAGCCAGGGGATCGAGTATTCCTAAAGATATCGCCTACGAAGGGAGTTATGCGTTTTGGGATTAAGGGAAAGTTAAGTCCACGATATGTAGGACCGTTCGAAATCCTTGATAAGATCGGGGAAGTGGCTTATCGATTGGCGTTACCGCCGGTATTAGCTGGAGTGCATAATGTGTTCCATGTCTCCATGCTAAGGAAGTATATTCATGATCCGAGTCATATGATAGAATACAAGCAGTTAAGAGTTCGGGCAGATTTGACGTACGATGAACGACCAATCAAGATCGTCGGCAGAAAAGACGAGGTCGTAAGAAAGCGTACGGTTCCCTATGTAAAAGCGCAATGGAGCAATCACTCAGAAAGAGAAGCGACATGGGAACAAGAAAGTGAAATGCGCGAATTGTACCCGGACATCTTCTCGGATTAAGAATTGTCAAAGTTTGAGGACAAACTTCTTTTAAGGGGGTAAGAATGTAATAACCGAATTTTTTTTTTCCTTTATTTATTTTATTTTAATTCGGTTTTACTAATTTAATTAAACAATAATTAGAGTTATAAAGTAATTGAAAGAAGTGGGCCCAAGGAATTTGGATTGGCCCGAAATTGGTATTAGTAAACCCAACCCAATTAGGAATCAATCCAAAGTATAAATTCTTGAGTTAGTCAAATTAGGAATTCTTTATTATCATAAACTCAAAAAAAAAAAAAAAAGAAAACAAAACCCTAAAATCTACTGTAGCCGCCGAACCAAGGAGGAGGGAGAAGAAAATTTTTCGTCATTGTTTTGGAAGAAGCAATCCGACCATTCTCAAGGTAATGCTAAATCCTATTCTCCAAAATTTGTTTCATTGAATTCGGGCTAGTAAATTGTAAGTTATGCATAATTTAAGATGTGAATTTAGGGTTTTGCATGTCAGTAAAATAAGGACAAATCTTCAAGAGGTTAATTTATTTGATCTATATGATATGCGAAAAAGATGATCTTAATGTTAGTTTATTTTTAAGATTGATTTTATAATCATGAATTGAATTGATTTATATTATGCAATGCTTGGGAATTGAACATATAAATCATTGAGGTTGAATTGGGTTTATCAAAAGATGAAAAAAAATATGGATCTCCCCATAGCAACATTCGGCCGAATGGCCTATTTCTCATTGAAGAATTATTTTGTTGATTTTGATGATTTTGTTAATTGGTTATGAATAAAATCAATGTTTGAGAATTTAGAAAAAAATTAAAGAATTAGGAAGATTGATCAAAATCAATGAACCCTAATGGATTATGATTCGGTTTTGGTTATATCAAGTGGGTGTTGATTCTTGATTGAAGATGTTAAGAATTGGGACGGAAAGTTAGTGTTTTCGTTAAGTTTCTAATGGAAAGAAAATAAAATCGTTAAAAGGATTGTTAACAAGTTAAGAAAATTAACTTGAGGAAATAGAATAAGTACTTGGAAGACCTTGAAAGTTAAAAAGTTAACGAGAAAGGAAAAGATTAGAAGTTTCAGTTAGTTTCCTAACGGAAAAGGACTAAACTGAAAAGAATTAAAGTTAGACGAAATAAAAAGGAAACTTTGAAGTTAGAGGGGCCTAAGTGATTAAAAAGAGAAACTTAGGGGACCTTATGAACAAAACCAAAGTCAAAAGACCTTTCGGTAATTAAAGGAAGGTTGAAGGACTGAATTGTAATTAATCCAAAGTTGAAGGACCAATTTACAATTAAACTAAAGTTGAAGGACTAATCTGCAATTAATCCAAAGTTAAAGGACTAAATTGTAATTGAACTAAAGTTGAAGGACTAAATTGCAATTAATCCAAAGTTGAAGGACCAATTTACAATTAACCCAAAGTGGAGGGACTAAATTGTAATTAACCCAAAGTTAGAAGACCTAATTACAATTATATTAAAGTTAAAGGGCTGACTCGCACATCAAAGTCAGGAACTTGAACGTAAGAAAAGAAGTAACGAAGTAAAGAAGTCAAACCGCATCTCTCAGTTAACTAAGTAGAAATAGTTAACAATGTTGAGAGTACTAAAGTAAATTACTCCGTGCCTTGTAGATTTGCACAGAGAGGAGATTGCGAGGAAAAGCAATTCAGGTAAGGGATTACGTTCCTTACAGTATTTGAACTCCTGTTTATTGGAATTCCGTATTTTCTAAAGTTAGCTATCAGTATGGCATGATAGTATTTGAATGAACTCTGCGTTATTGAACGTTCCTTGAAAGAATCTATACTTAGTGATGTCCCCATCGATCTACTAAGTATCGAAGTTTGAAACTTGTATCACATACTTGTACCTTAGTATGTTCTCATTTTAACTTGTAAGTTAACCACTTACTTGTTAAGGCAGCCAATGTCCAGTTAGAAAAGACATTGACGGACAGTCCAGTTAGAAAAGACTCGTCCTTAAACTAGGGATTGCATGAGTGATCACATGCCTTCTCTCAGGAATTGTCTGATTACAAGGATGATTCTAGACCCCGAGCATATGTGTGTGGATACCATTTATGTTACGACCCACACTATTGGCTGAAGAAGCTAGGTGTACAAATTGTACATTTGGCATTGAGGTTATAATGTACGTTACCAAGGAATTGACGGAACTTGAATGAATCCCTTTGGATTGTAGTGCCATAATCCTTTGGAAGTAAAAATCTTATAAGTAATAAGACTGTATTGTTCTGCAGTCTTGAATCCAAAAGTAACTGAACCTATCTTTGTAAAAGTTATTCATAGTATTTCGTTCTGGTCGTCTCTCCTTAGTAACCGGAGAGGCCACGTATGAACTTACTGAGCATTCGTTCGCTCATCCCTTCTCTATAAATTTTGTTTCAGGATTTAAGTAGAAGGACAAGACAGGGAAAGCAGCCGTAGGAAGACGGTGGATCGAAGATTCTTAATTTAATTGTTTTAAGTACGTTTATTTGTTGTGATGTAAGTTGAAGTACATTGATGGTTAGGGGTATTACCTACCAAGACAAGTTTAAGTTACGCTTCCGCTATTGTTTTGAATTTATGGTTAAATAAGGGGCCGTTGTGAACCCTAAATTGAAGTATTTATTATTGTTATTTATTGATATTTAATGCCATTAAATGCTCAGATATTATAAGAAAATTCGGGGTGTTACACCCTCTGTCCAATAATGAATGTTCAAAAACTATAATTCAAATTTGCTCTTGATCAACATTAAATTTGGACATTTTGGGATGGAGGGAATCAGGGGCGGATCTTCAGTATAAGAAGGGGGTGCAAGTGAACCCGGTGAATTTTCGTATTTAAAAAGAAAAAAAAATATTATATGTATGATATATATATATATATATATATATATAACTGTGCACCCCCAGAACAAATTGCTTTGTAGTATAGATCGATAGAGTCTAGCCTTCTTTTACTAGAAAAGTAGAGTTCGAATCCTAGCAAATGCATTTTTATTATTTCAATTATTACATGCTTCCCCTCCGATTTGGCTTTTATGCCCTTCCAATTTGAGCTGCTAGTTCAATTTTGTTTTGATTTTGATTATGATAATTATTGGTTGATATGAATTATATTTAAATGATATTTTGATTTGTCTTTCTTTATTGTTCACCATATTTTTGTTTATTAAAACACCAGATAATTATATTTTAATACAAAATAAAGAGCAAATTTGAAAGTTTTTTGGACATTCATTTTAAGACGGAGGGAGTATTATTTAAAGTTTTGTATATTATAACATGTAATAGAGTAAACGACGATTATAATTTGAATTTTTAGTGTAATTTGTGCACCCGCTGGACGGAAACTCAAGATCCGCCACTGGAGGGAATACACATCACCATATAATCTCTCTTACAAAGAACTCTGACATATTATTATGTACAGAGAAAGCAACGGGTAAGTGTAGGCTGCATTTCGCCATACAAGGCTCAAGTTTTTGCCTTGCAACAAAAAATAGGAAACACGTACAACGGAAATGATAACTTTTCTGTGAATATACGATCGGTGGATGGGTTTCAAGGTGCGGAGGAGGATGTTATTATAATCTCGACTGTTAGATCAAATGGTAGTGGCTCCGTGGGGTTTCTTTCCAATTTTCAAAGAACCAATGTGGCGTTAACACGAGCAAGGTACAAGTTTTTAATTGCCATAATTAATAATGCTGCAAGGTACAAGTCTTATAGTTAACTTCGTTTTCATCCTCCGGTTTAGATACTGCTTGTGGATATTAGGAAATGGAGTTACTTTGATGAACAGTGGCTCAGTTTGGAAGAAACTAGTGTTGGATGCGAAGGATCGTAATTGCTTCTATAACGCTAATGAAGATGCGAGTTTGGCTCGAGCAATTGCAGATGCCTTGGTTAGCCTTGACCAACTTGATATGTTATTCAACATCAATTCTCCACTCTTCAAAGACTCAAAGTGGAAGGTATTTTACTCCCTCTGCTCTATACTAAATGTCACACTTTCCTTTTTTGTCCGTCCCAAAATAATTGTCACATTTCTAACTAAGGAAAGTGTCTCAGTTCAATTTTACCACTGTACAAGCGATGTACGAACAAGTAAAACACATTCATTAAAAACGTTGACCAGTCATGTGCGACATTTATTAGTAATATATTATACTGCCTTGACTTATTTTTCAATCCCCCTTTACTATACCGCAGGTTTGCTTCAGTGATGAGTTTGTGAAAACTATGGGTAGATACAAGAACGGAAAGACATGTAAGAAAGTGACATCTCTTCTAGTAAAGCTTGCAACTGGGTGGCGTCAGCCAAAGATAAATGGACTTCCGGGTGACATACAAATAGAGGGAACTTCTTCCATGTTCTTGGAGCTAAACGATGTGGATGGAAATGGAAATTTATTTCTCGCGTGGACTGTAGAAATTGTTAAGGAGATTTCAGTTTGCATTCAGGTTATTAAGGTTTGGGATATTGTACCGGCTTCTAAGATACAACAACTGGCGAAGAGTCTGGACCGAGTTTTTGGGAACTACACCGTTGATATGATGAATCGTTGCACAAAGAAGAATCTTGAAGGGTTAGTATGTTTATCGTCATTTTTGTTAATTTCTTCAAATTATTATAATCCTTAGTGTTTACGTTCATTCCATGTGGGACCCACGCATAATGACAGCTCTTGTAGTGCCTGGTTGCTCTTTTATTTGTGTTCATTCGTTTAGTGATCTTTGAAAGTGCGAGGTTTTTGCAGGAACCTAGTGCCTCCTATGAAATGGCCCATGAATGCAGATGCTGAATCAAGTTGGGGTTTAGCGAGTCAACTAAGTCAACTGAGTCTGAGAAATGAACCTCGTTCGTCAGGTTCAAGTTTTAGGTGAGTACAGAATGTACATTACAAACCCGCATGGCGCATGCTACACAAAATTTATGCTATATCATTAATTTTATAGCATGATATGGCCAAGTTTTCTCTTGTTGATCTAATCGGGATTCTGTTTTCGCAGCTTTTTCTTTTTTGAATCATGGTTTTAGTCAACGGAAGTCTGATAACAAGTATAGAGGACTTGGAAGCTCTTCTGGAAAGAGGGGATGGTGAACTTAGAATTGGTTTTGTTTTATAGGTAAAATGGACCATTTTCTTTTCTTAGTCTTAATCCTTCAGAAAATTCAGAGACGAAGAATCCCATATTATATTTGGATTTTGATGGCTGGTGTTTTGTATTAGAGATACACAAGAGCCGGACTCTTCTCAAATGTGACTTGCACTCCAAGTCTTAGGTGGTGTTTGATGTATTAAACACTTGATGCTTGATGTTTAATAGATTGCAAGGTATTTGGAGGTAGGGTGCCTTTGATGACATTGAGGTATAGAAGTCGGAGGTTACGTGAGGCTCTTAATGATTGAGAAACAAAATCATTGCTTAACCAATAAGAGTCTCATGGAACTTTCAACATGTAGAGCTCAATGTTATCAAGGCACCTTACCTCCAAATTATACCTTCCAATCCATTAAGCATCAAGCATCAAGTGCTTAATACATCAAACACCACCTTAGTCTCCTCTTTATTTTAAGTATTTGTTTTCTATTCAATGTCTAGATTTACTTTCCTAGAGAATTACTATTCATTATGTATAAATAGGGTGATCATCATATCAATAAAGAATTAATTCAGTCCCATAATATTTTCTATGATACTTGTATATCATAATTCTATCATGGTATCAAGAGCATTAAAGATCCACACCTAATTTTTTTTTTCCGGCACCATCATTCTCACCATGGCCGAGTTTTCTCAACTTGCCAATACCGATGAACCAAACAAACCTCTTATCATTGTGTCTCTCTCCCATATTCTCAAATTAACCCCCACCAACTACATCGCTTGGAGAACCCAAGTAGAAGCCTCCCTTTTAGGTTATGCTCTCTACCCCTACCTAGATGGCAGCCTACCCTCCCCACCACAAACCCTAACCACCACTGCTGCCATCACCACAACAGCCACCGCCGATGACTCACCCAAAACTGGCACCCACCAACTCACCGCCCCTAACCCTGCATACAACACCTGGTTCCGCCAAGACAAACTAATTCTCAGTGCCCTAGCTGGGTCCCTTAGTGCACCTCTCTTTCCCCTCATATATCTCAATGCACCACCACCCATACCGCTTGGCAAACCCTAGCTAAAACTTATGCAAATCCCTCCAAAGGACATCTCAAACAAATTAAAGACCGTCTCCGCAACATCACCAAGGGTTCGAGATCTATCACCGACTAAATGCATGATCTGAAGCTATGTACAGATCAACTCGCCAACTTGGGCCGCCCTATTGATCCAGATGATCTTACCGATAGAATGCTAGAACAACTCCACGACCCTGACTACGATAGTGTTGTCACTGCCGTACAAAGCCGTGACACGCCCATCTCGTTTGACGAACTGCATGAGAAACTAATTACCAAAGAGCTTTCTCTCAAACACCGCTCCACCACCACATCCACCTTCCCGGCATCCGTCTCATATGCCGCCAAACCACCACCCCGCACCCCTTCCAAAAACAGCCCTCCCTCACTCCGCTTCCAACCTCTTACACTCCACACCCTAACCCTCATCCTCAGAACCCTAATCGTTCACGTTATCAATACAAGGGTAAATGTCAGTGGTGTCGTCTTGATGGTCACTTCCTTAATCAATGTGCGGCCTTCAAACAACTATATCCTCAGGTTACTTTTCCTCAACCTACACAAACCCCTCAGCCTCCCCCCAGTCCAAGGCCTCCCCTCTATCGCGGGCCCTCCTCTTCTCAACCGACAACATATTCCGCCACAACTCACTCCTCCTCTCCACCGGGATGGCTTATGGACAACGGTGCTACCCACCATGCTACTAATGATCTTCGCAATATGTCACTCCATGCACCATATGATGGCACTGAAGAGCTCTTAATCGGTGATGGTTCTGGTCTAAAAATCTCCAATATTGGTTCGACTTCCATCCTTACTCCCACTAATACATTAAATCTCAATCATGTACTTCACGTTCCTTCTATATCCCATAATATTTTGTCCATTCATAAATTATGTCTTGACAACAATGCCTCAATAACCTTCTCCTCTGACTCTTTTCATGTAAAGGACAATCGCATGGGCACAACTCTTTTCCAAGGCAAACCTAAATCTGGCGTTTATGAATGGCATCCACTCTCTCCCGCCGTTCATGTCTCCACTTCAAACTCTACCATCAACTGGCATCATCGTCTTGGACATCCCTCTTCTCAGATTCTTAGACATCTTAGTTCTAGCTTTAGTTTAAATATTCCAAGTCTTTCGTCTTTCAATTGTAATTCATGTGATTGCAATAAAAGTCATAAACTACCGTTCTTTGATAATACTCTTACGTCGCAAGGTCCACTTGATGTACTTTATAGCGATGTATGGACATCTCCCTTATTTTCGTTTGATGGTTTATCTTGGTGCCAATCTAATTTCCTGGAGCTCTCGCAAACAGAGAACGA
Organism: Campanula takesimana; assembly: GCA_026119855.1. Lineage (NCBI taxonomy): Eukaryota > Viridiplantae > Streptophyta > Magnoliopsida > Asterales > Campanulaceae > Campanula > Campanula takesimana. Next base: position 280,926 of record JAOWBW010001254.1, read on the forward strand.
TTGCACGCTCATCTACTGAGGCTAAATATCGGGCAGTTGCTGCCACTGCAGCTGAGGTTTTATGGCTTCGCAACTTGTTACGCGAACTTTGTGTTCCTATTGTTGATACACCAGTTATTTATTGTGACAACCTCGGCGCTACGTATGTTTCTGCTAACCCTCGCTTCCACAGTCGAATGAAGCATCTTGCTTTAGATTATCATTTTGTCTGTGAGCAAGTTCATACGAACCATCTGCGCGTCACTCATGTCTCTGGTGATGACCAATTGGCTGATGCACTAACTAAACCTCTTCCTAGGACTCGGTTTCAGAATTTGCTCTCCAAGATTGGCCTAGTCCTACGGTCGTCCATCTTGCGGGGGCGTATTAGAGATACACAAGATCCGGACTCTTCTCAAATGTGACTTGCACTCCAAGTCTTAGTCTCCTCTTTATTTTAAGTATTTGTTTTCTATTCAATGTCTAGATTTACTTTCCTAGAGAATTACTATTCCTTATGTATAAATAGGGTGATTATCATATCAATAAAGAATTAATTCAGTCTTATAATATTTTCTATGTTACTTGTATATCATAATTCTATCATTTTGGATGCAGGTTTGATTGGAATCCAGAAAATGCTGTTTGAGGGTTGCCTGAAGCTGAATATATTGTTGAATTTGTTTTTGAATGTGTAGCTAAATCTCTTTTGAAACTAGATGTTTTGAGAAATCAGTACTCTCTTCGCTTTTGTTCCATCATTTTCGGATAAAAATGTCACATAATTTACGTAATGATACGAGGATCAAATAATGCTACAATTTTATTTATTTATTTATTATATATATTTTTTTGAGATTTTAACTGCTCGAGATGCATTTTCCCGAGGATCAATCAGTTTGCTTGTGGAACGACCCATGAAAATTTGGAGACATGAAAGCTAGAGATTAGTGCACTTGATAGTTCATTTAGAAAAGACCACAACTCTTTAAATGGGATCTAGAGGTGTGAAAATTACTCCATTTTCAATTTCTTGTATAAATGGAAGATTTGCACAAATCAGCCTTTGATCAACTGGTATTGTGGTCATGATTTTAAAACGTTTAAGTTCTTTGATCAAGTGATTTGAGCAGGTTTGGGGGAAAATTGTTTATTCATAAGTTACAAAAAAATCCACTTTTTAATAGGGAAAAATACGTTTTGATGCAACGTACCACACCCTAGATTACACTAAATGCAACGTACTTTAAAGTTACCACATAATGCAACGTACTTTCCAATTTTGTTTTAAATAATGCAATTTCCGTTTTAAATAATGCAACGTACTAAAATGTACGTTGCATTATTTGAAACGAAAATTGCATTATTTGAAACAAAATTGGAAAGTACGTTGCATTATGTGGTAACTTTAAAGTACGTTGCACTTGGTGTAAACAAAGTGAAAGTACGTTGCACCGTTTGGTCATACCCTTAAACTTTAACCCTTAAACCTTAAACTCTATAAAAACAGGTCTTTTTATAATTTATGATGGAACTAGTTTCCCCAAAATTTTCTGCTGCAATTTATCTTGGTATAATCAATATACAAACAAATGGAACATACTATTGACAAACCAAATGCGATACTCTCTACGTCTCATTTTTTTTATTTTTTTCTCGAAACCATGTCTCATTTTAAGCAGTGTTCTAAAAGACGCTCGCCAAACCGCCTAGGCCCTGCCTAAGCGCTAGGCGTTCATGAAACGCCTAGGTCTCGCCTAGAATATTATAATTATGTCTGAATTATCGGCCCCGCTTAGGCCCCGTCTAAGCCCGCCTAGGCGCTAGGCCCAGCTGTGCCCCCTAGCGACCGCCTGGTGCTTTTTAGAACCTTGATTTTAAGTAAGACAAAATAGTTCCTTAAAAAAAATGTAAGACAAAATAGAAATATGTTTTATTTCAAATGTGACTTATTTTGACTGGAGTAAGAAAAAAAAGTCAAACAGGTCAATTTATTTTAGCGGGTAGTAATGAATCAATGAGGCAGAGTTTGTGAATATTTTGCCCAAACAATACGGCAGTTGACGTGAACTGAAATAAAAAATCTCATTCCATAAAAGATCAAAGTACTTGCATAGTTGCATCTCACGATCTTAGATCGTGAGTTGCAACTATATGCAAGTACTTTGATCTCACTCAAACCCCAAGATATGGATTTATCTTATGTTGGCCTTCCATCGAGATCCAGCTCTTTATTTTACCTACGAATAAAACCCTCCGACTACTACAAGACCCAAAATTCAATCTCAAATTTCGTACATAGCTGACATTTCATAAACCTTAAATAATCATAAATTACACCAAAGCAAAACACCTTTCATATTATGTAACATAACCCTTGAACTCATTAATTTTATTAGATTAGGTTTTCTTGTATTTTCTACTACCTCTGTCCCTAAATGAGTGTCCAAATTTTATTTTAAGGGACCTAACTTTTTTTACAGTTTGGTGGCAGAATTCATATATAATCTTGTAATCCTCTTTACAAACATTTAGTTTTTGTAAGTATAAAGAGACCGGTGAAAAAAAAATCGAAAAAAAAAATTTAAGGACAAAGTTATGATCAAAATGGACACTCATTTTGAGACAAAAATTTCCTGAAAATGGACACTCATTCAGGGACGGAGAGAGTATTAAAAAATAGATGGCAACGTGTTAAAACAATAAAATTCAACACAAAAAATTATTACTCTCACAGTGGTGTCAGCATTGGGATTAGATCTAATAACTTGCATTTTTAGGTGTTCTTTGTGGTATTTTATGATTTTTTTTGTAGGAATTCTGATCTTTGATGACTTGTATGATGTTAACATGCGTGTTAGAGCAAAATATAAGAACGGTGGTAAAAGAATTAGTCAAACAAACACAACTATTTACGTCGTTCACCAACTTGGCTGCGTCTACGGGCGGAGGGAGAATGTGTGATTACAAAAGACAATCGCTCTAATCTAGTTGCACGAATTATTGAGTACAATAATTCTATCAACCTAAATCTTAAATCTCTATTTGTAACTCTCAAAGATGAACACTAAAAAAATTGCTACTGAGAATTTGAACGCACCCTTTTCCACGTTGCCCTCTTTAACTCCTTCCCTCTCTTTTAAGGACAAAGACGTTGAAGTTTAAGCAAATGCATATAATCCTTATTTTTTAAGCAAGGCATGTAATCCTTTAAAAAAGAATAATGCAAATAATTTAAAGGTAAAAACACCAAAATAAAACACTCAACTATGGACTTCGTGCATGTGAGTTAGTTGCTCAACTGTTTTTTTTTTTTTTTTTTAATTCATAGTCACTTTTCCTAATATCAATGATAAAACAAGGATGACCAAACACGGTTCCAATTACGGTTTTGGTTTCGAACCGCTGGTTCCGGTTCTGGAAAAACTTGAACCGTAACCGAACCGTTTCTCTTCCGGTTACAATTATGGTTAGAGACCGCCGGTTCACGGTTTGGAACCGCTAGTCTATAGTTTCCTTTAAAAAAATGATTTTTTAACGTAAAAACAATTTTAATAATATATATTAACCATTTTTTTTCAAAAAGGTATAGAGAAAATGTTTTTAACAGTTTAATTGGTCCGTCCCTTTTTTTTATATATATATTCAACAAATTTTTATTATTTTTATTCACTGAATTTGACTAAACATTCAGTCAAAACTCAACTTTTCTTGTCAACTTTCTGTTAGTAACGGTTAATTCTGATGAAACCGTTAGAAATCCAACGATTTTGACGGTTTTTGATGGTTTTCTAACGGTTTTGCTGACGGTTCCGGTTTGGTTTAGGCAGTTCGGTTCATGGCGGTTCGGAACCGCTGGTTCACGGTTTTCAGAGGGGATGAACCGGAACCGACCCGTGTTACAAACGGTCCTGGTTCACACGGTTCCGGTTTTCGTCAAGGTTTATGGCGGTTCCGGGCTTTCCGATTCCGGGCCGGTTTGACGGTTCCGGTTCCGTTTGATCATCCCTATCCCTATGATAAAATACACAAATGGGACTGTATCAATTTCACCATATTCCAAGTACCATGTATATGTACCTATGCCTTAATGAATTGTACGTACTTTTTTAGATTTTATTCGGTCCAACTTTAATAAACCGTTACCGGGTCATTGAAGTAAAAATTGCACACCCTTTGTGAGAGTTGTTGTATTCTCTCCTTTGTGAAAGCCGTTGTATTCTCTCCTTTGTGAAAGCCATTTTTTGTTCATTTGTTTGTTTATTGTTTTTTGTTTTGCAATTGCGATGATTCTTATATAAATATTTGATTCGATTCGATTCGGTTTAGGCGAATTTAAAAACCAAAACACTAGTAATTGGTTTGGAAAAGTTCCAAACCAAACCACGGAATAAGTTAAAAGCGAACCTAATCAAATCGCAATGATTTGGTTCAAATTGTTTGAGAACACTCTGTACCATTGTTTCTACCACATTTCAGACTTCTAGTCGTTATCATATTTATTTAAAAAAATTAGTGATCATGAAGGAAGAGAGAGGCGCGCCAAAGGAAGAGGGAGGGATGTGTGAGGAAGATTTTAAGAGAAAGCCGGAAGAAGAAAACTAAAGGTTTACACTATACAATGTTGGCAATGGAGAGGACTTGATTACCTAATTGTCGTAACGCATATAACAAGCGATGAAATGTTAGGAGCGGTTTAATGCAATGTAGGTTTTTTAATAATTCAACGATAAATATTAGTTTACATGCGAATATGATATGCTAAATCGCACACCTACAAATTAAACCTGGAATAGGTTTTAAAAATATAGCTAGGGCAAGTCCAGGATCGATCCACGGAGAACGGTTATTTGTTTACGTAATTGTCACTTGACAAGATTGGGGGAAAATTATAATTATTAAATCCTAAAACATAAATTAAACTAATATGAGTTATAACAATAATTAAGAAATACTTCAGATTTGATTCCGTCCCCACCTAATTATTCAACTATCATCGATACATCTTATCACTTTTTACCCTATTCACTTGATCACGAAATCTATTCAATCTATTTTTCTTCTTTCAAATTAGTTACTAGCAGTGGCACACTCACTAAAAACCCTAATAAAAAATTAAAACTAATTGGCACAGTTTAGATCCAATAATTAATTGCTTGATTGATTTGAGAAACTAAGATTAAGAACGCATTCTATAATTATTTCATATAGACAATCGTCTAATTTTACTTACATCACAATTTACCATGGCACATGCATAAATCGTAAAGATGCTATTTATGAATTTCTACACTGACATAGTCGCAGAAAATTCTAGCACAAATCAATTACACAAGTCTATAAACCCTAGCAATCAATTTAAATTAAGCCCAAATAAAATTATGAATAAGAATTAAAAGATGAAAAGAAAAATACCTCAAACTAATAAAAAGGGGTTTAAGAAATCAAACCCAATGCTTGGATTTAGTCTCTAAGCTTTGAAATCTCTATGAACAAAGAATTAAAACCTAGATCCAAATTTATGTGTAAAGTTGTTGTGAAAGAAGAGATAAAAACCTATTTATATACCCTAGGAAAAGTCCTAATTGAATAAGGAAAGAAAAATAAAAATAAAACAACAAAAACTCATCAAAATCGGTCTAGATCTACGCGTCTAGGATGCGTTTGGGCACGAGTCGTGCTAGCACATTCCACTCGTGAGCCCTAGTCTTTCACTCGTGCAGATCAGTCTTAGCACGAGTCGTGCTCTGTGTAAACTTCAAAATCTCAGCTTTTCTTCAGTTTTCAAGGCTGACTCGCTGTTTCGTCCCATGGTTGACTTGATTGACTTTGACTTTTCTTGATCCTTGGAACTTCACTTTCAAGCTCATAATAAAGTTACATCCAGATAAAATGTAAATAGACTAAAATGCCCCAAATATGGTAAGTATATTCGGTCTAGCGGCCCGGTTTTATGGTTCTGTCTCGCGGTTTGATTTAGTTCGGTTCAGTCTGGTTTGGTTGAAAAAGAAGGCCGCAAACAAAACTTAACCATATAGTTTACCAATTTTGGGACTGGACTGAACCGTTCATGCTTGAAAACCGAAGTAAACCGCATAGTTGCATTAGACATGCCTCTTTTTCAGGTTACTTAGGGGGTGTTTAGCGTATCAAGCATTAAGCACTCTATGGTATAGAAAGTTGAAATTACCCCTTCCATCTGAAGGAGTTAATATACATAAAAGTGCCATAAAATTTGGTTGTGTTATGATTTTGCTGGTGTTTTTAGTTGGAGTGCTTTCACAATCGATAGAACTAATAAAATATAGTCACTTCACTTTAAGTCTTTTATTTTCACTTTGAATCTTTTATTTTCTTATTTGTCATTTTGTAAACTTTTTTTTTTTGATGTACTTTTAGTTTTAAATCAAGGATTATGGCGCTCCATTTGGTGACATGCCATTTTGACATATAGGAAGTAGAGAAAGTTTAGTAGTTTTCCTTAGAAGTAACTAAAGTAAACTTTAAGCTTCCATTCCTTAGATAACTACCGTTAGTAAATCAGACTCAAAAGATAGCAAATAATAATGAACGCAAATCAACAACACATATTTTACGTGTTTCACAAACAACCTATTGGCCACGTCCACGGGCAAAAGGAAACAGATATTATTATGGCGGAGAAACAATTACAAGAAGATGATCACACTAATCTATGTTTGCATGAACTTTGATCACAAAGTTCCTAGCTATGCAAAACCTTAGATCTAGAATTATTGATCTCTCTTTCCCTCTGAGTGATTGAACTACAGAATTAAATTAGGATGGAGGGAGTATATTTATACATATACACGCCTAAAAGTTCCTAATACTAAGTCTAAGCAATTAAGGTGACTAGATTCTTTAATTCTAGTTCATTATTAGGACACTAGTTGAGTAGTTACATAAGGAATGTTCAATTCCTTTCCTAAGTCAACGACATCACCTGCCAAAAGAGACCCATAGCCCACTTCGACCAATTTGCTTCGTTGGCTTAAGCGAGTGGCTTTCGCCTAAACATCAGAACATGTACTGATTTATGGCTTTGGCCTTTAGTTTTGCTCCAACTCTCCTACTCACTCTGTTTCAGGAATTATAACAACTCGTTAATTTAATCCATTAATTTAATCCATTAAATTTAACAACTATCTTCATAACTCCGTTTTCTTCCTCATCTATTCTATTTTTAAGGGTGTTTTACTTTTAATATTATACTAGTCTATTTTTAAAGGTGTTTACTGTTAATAGTATTATACTACCTATGTCTTTAAATCTTTGGGTTGGTCTCCTGTAAAGCGTGTTTTTCCTAATAGTTAGGAAAAATGTGTTTTTCAAAATCTCCAGAAGACTTTATATTGATATCCAGAAGGCTTTATACTAATATCCAGGACCCATCTGGCTATCACTTTCAAAGGTTTTGGCTATCAATCTCATATCCAGAAGGCTTTATATTGATATCCAGAACCAGAGAACCCTTCTGGCTATCACTTTCAAAGGTTCTGGCTATCACTTTCAAAGGTTCTACTATCAATCTCATATCCAGAAGGCTTTATATTGATATCAAAGACCCATCTGGCTATCACTATCAAAAGTTCTGGCTATCAATCTCGTATCCAGAAGCCTTTATATTGATATCCAGAGCCGTTGAGAAGTTCTGATTATTTAAAAAAATGCCACCGCGTTTTTTTTAAAATACGTTTTTCCTAAGCCTTTGGAAAAACGCGTTTTTCCCAAGATCTTGCGTAAATCTTTCTCTTTAAATGAATGTTCAAAAAGTTTTCAAACTGTTGGGATTGGATCCTAAACTATGAGGAAGAAAATGAGTCTAAGTCGGGGGAGTTGGTGGAGATCAAAAAGGGTTCAAACCGGATGAGGAGTTCCTGGAGGAGGAGCAGGCGGGCGCTTGCCCTGGACCAGGCGGGCGCTCATTTGGACAGAGAGTTGATCCGCCTGGGGGAATTGGTTCGAGCGGGCGCTCGCCTAGACCCAAGCGGGCGCTTGGTATGCCGGCTGGGCTGATTTGTTTCCTATTTTGACACAATCTCTTCTTAATTTGATTTAGATCTTCCTTGTACTGCTATATAAGCATAGTCACGACCTAGGACACATTGTAGCAAATTATTAAGGTGTGATTAATAATATATTGGCTTGGCAATTGCCCCCGGACGTAGTTCATGTGTTGAACGAACCGGGTAAACAATTCTTGTGTTCTTGTGTGTGTAATTCTTCCATTATTGTGCTTGTGGGTTTGTTGTTCTTTATCTAGATTGCAACGGGGTAACACTAAATTCCCAACAACTGGTATCAAGAGCTTTGCTTAGGAGGATTCAAAGTTTCATCAGTTGATTAATTTTGAATCACGTTCTTGGGGACTTTGTGAAGCAATCAAGATGAAGAACTCAATCGAGAAATTCAACGGTGTGAATTTCACGTTTTGGAGGACAAGGGTTGAAGATTACCTTTATTGTAAGGATCTTCATAAACCCTTAGGTGAGAAACCCGAAGACATGTCAAAAGGGGATTGGGAGACGTTAGATCGGAAGGCGTTAGGAGCGGTGAGGAGCGCTCTAACTGACGACGTTGCACGGAACGCGATGGAGGCCAAGACAACGGTGGGGTTGCTACAGATGTTGTCAGACATGTATGAGAAGCCGTCTAATATCAATAAGGTGCATTTGATAAAGAGGTTTGCGAATACGAAGATGTCAGAGGGGAAGACAGCAGCGAGTCATATCGGCAGTTTCAGAGATATGGTGGACCAATTGAAAAGTGTTGATATTACTTTCTCCGGTGAAGTGTTAGCATGTTTTCTACTAAAATCGTTGCCTGATAGTTAGGAGGTAACTGTCACAACGATCAGTACGTCGAAAACACCATTAGTGTATACGGAGGTTCGAGATCTCATCCTTCAAGAGAAGTTGAGAAGGAAAGAGAAAATGGGAGAATCTTCCGCAGATGGGGCTGCACTTAGGGTAGAGAGAAATAGGGGAAGGGGAGGACCGAAAAAGGGGAAAAGCCGGTCAAGTGCTACAATTGTGGCGCGATTGGTCATATCAGTTATGACTGTCCAGATAAGGATGGCGATGCACACGTGGTGGATGATGGAGATATATTAATCCTAGGAGAGGAGCAGTCAGGTGAAGATTGGGTGTTGGATTCTGGAGCTTCTTGTCATGCTAGTGGGGATGCAGAAACAATGGAGCGGTATAAAACTGGAGATTTTGGGGTTGTCTATCTTGGTGATGATCAACCATTGAAGATCAAAGGTAAGGGGGATGTGTTGATGAAGACACCTAACGGGGCTGTTTTACAATTGCACGATGTGATGCATGTTCCGGACTTGAGGAGGATGGTGATTTCTGTTGGACAACTTGATGATGAAGGGTATGGTGTGACCTTCACTGGTGGGTCTTGGGAAGTCACAAAAGGAGCTAAGGTGATAGCTCATGGGGCTAAGGAGAAGATGTTGTACTCTACCTACAATGTCGACATTCGCTCGGGTGGGAGCAAGAGGCTAAAGAACCGGCCTATTGGTGTAGAAAAGAGAGACATCAAGAAACGGTATGTTAGGGGGGAGAAGGACACAAAGTTGATCAACGCGGTGTGGAAGTCCAAGTGCCCTAACAGAGAGCGTGTTCAGACCAAGAGAAGACGATGCAAGAAACAAGGTGTGTCCATGTTTCAAGGGGAATCATTGCGAGAAAGGTGGGTCTGGAGGGAGAAGGCGAAGTTAGACTTGCGGAGAGAAATCAAGGTAGAAACTGATTTGGGGAGGCAAGAACTACCTAACACGGAGGGGTTGAAACGTCGCTTGGTTTCAACTCGCCTTAGTACTTGAGCGGGAGGCTCGGTAATGTCAAGTCAATATGGGGGTAAAATGTGTTCAAAGGTGTTCATTCCGTGGTGGGAGTTGATGGGTGTTTCTATGCTTATGAGTTTAGTCTCCAGGTGGGAGATTGTTGGGATTGGATCCTAAACTATGAGGAAGAAATGGAGTCTGAGTCGGGGGAGTTGGTGGAGATCAAAAAGGGTTCAAACCGATGAGGAGTTCTTGGTGGAGGAGCAGGCGGGCGCTTGCCCTGGACCAGGCGGGCGCTCATTTGGACAGAGAGTTGATCCGCCTGGGGGAATTGATTCGAGCGGGCGCTCGCCTAGACCCAAGCGGGCGCTTGGTATGCCGGCTGGGCTGATTTGTTTCCTATTTTGACACAATCTCTTCTTAATTTGATTTAGATCTTCCTTGTACTGCTATATAAGCATAGTCACGACCTAGGACACATTGTAGCAAATTATTAAGGTGTGATTAATAATATATTGGCTTGGCAATTGCCCCCGGACGTAGTTCATGTGTTGAACGAACCGGGTAAACAATTCTTGTGTTCTTGTGTGTGTAATTCTTCCATTATTGTGCTTGTGGGTTTGTTGTTCTTTATCTAGATTGCAACGGGGTACCACTAAATTCCCACATAAACTTGCTCTTCGAACATTCATTTAGGGGTTGGGGGAGTAGTACTTTTCTTTTGTTTGTTTAGAGAAAACAATTGTACTTTGAATAATTAACCCATTTTGATCCCAAATTTGTTCATAATCTTTGACTAATCTGTGTCTTAATCAGCAATTTGAGTTAAAATGATCAACTCAACTACTGTTTTTGATTGGAAAAACAATGGGTAAAGTGAAACACCTTTAAAATTTAAAAGTACATGATGAGTGCATAGTTAGACTACAATTAGTTAAATAAATGTTCATAATTAAGGGTGTGTTTTTTTTTTGGGTCACTTTTCCTCTAAATCTTTCATATTTGAGTTGGAGGTTTATTTTCATCTATATATGTGGTTTGAGTGTGTTTTGGGGGAAACTAGTTATTCCATAAGTTATAAAATGTCATGTTTTTTACCCTTATACCCTAAACATGAAACCCTAAACCTGAAACCCCAAACCCTAAACCTTAAAACCTATAAAAATAGGATTTTTTATAAATTATGGAGGAACTAGTTTCCCCCAATATTTTCTCTCTAATTAATGAAGAATATGATTGTAAGACGAATACAAAAGCAAATTCAAGATCTTTTGGAGAGACAGTGACAAAAGGAGATCAAAAGGAAGAGGACATACAATCTTTCCCTCGTCAAAGTCGTTTCTTCTTCGCCCGCTCTTCCAGAACCTTCCAAAACTGTCGAAGTACAGATTTATTGCCATCATCTTCAGTAGCAGTACATAAATAAAAACCGATCAGATTTCAATAATGAGGAAAAAAATAAAAATATGTCTATCTAAATTTTCATAAAAAAATAAAAGTGGTGACAAAATTACATAATTTTAAATACAGTTGTATATCTAATTTTTTTTAAAGGCCAATTCCTTGGTTTTGTAAATCTAATTCAGGGTACCCATCTCAATAGACATTACAACATTGTCTCAAAACATAGCAATAAGAAAATGAGTTTATTGCAAAAGTAACATGCGTACTTTGTGCAATATATCAATTTGACTCGCGTACTTAATAAACATAAAATGTGACATGCGTAATTATGATTGGAAATATTTTTAGACTAATTTTTAACCCCCGTTAAAAAGTTAACGGGGATGCTAATAACTTAACGAAAAGTTAGATTAACATTTTTAAAATTGACCCTAAATTTTAAAATAAACCCCCCTTGTCATCAACAACTTCCTCCCTTCCATCTTCATAGCCCCAATCTTACCAGACATGTGCCGCCCCACCTCCACCCATCCACCACCGGCCAAATCCACCCACCACCACCATAAAACAATTGATACCAATCCAGAAAATAACAAGTAAAAGTTATATCTATTTAACACCAATTTACAATAATAACATAAAAAAAAAAAAAAAAGAAACCCAGAACCCAGATCTGGTCGCCGGAGTTGGGCGGAAGAAAGATGACCGGAGATAATGGGGTTGACTGGAGATGTCGCCGAAAAAGGGAGTCTTCTCAGTCTTCGTCGCCGGCTCTCTTCGTCTTCTCAGGCGAACATCACCACCATATCCGGCGCCCCATCTTCTCAGTCTCCATTGCCGGCTCCACGTCTTCTCCAATCGATGATTCCCTCTCCTCAGACCGAATGTTTACACCGACGACCTTTCAGATCCGTGTAGATCTGGCGCGATCTCGTCTCCGATCAAGTACCTAATGCCGGCGACGTTTCTCTTTCTTCGATCAGACGCCTTCAACGCCGGCTTCACCGGAGATAATGGGGTTGACTGGAGATATCGCCGGAGTTGAGGGAGGGGATTGTCGGAGTTGAGGGAGGGGGTCGCCGGAGTTGGTAAGTTAGAAAGAGAAAGGAGAGAGGGAGAGGGAGTTTAGAGAGAGAGAGAGAGAGAGCTGGGTGTGATTTTGGGGATTTGGGAGGTTGGGTGGAGGGATTATATGGATAGATAAAATAATTGGTTGGACTAGGACGTAAATTTAAAATGTCCCCATCCCAAAACGTAAATCTGATATTACAATAAAAGTCATACTTTTTGTTAAGTTATTAGCATCCCCGTTAACATTTTAACGGAGGTTAAAAACTAGTCTAAAAATATTGCCAATCATAAGTACACATGTCACATTTGATGTTTATAAGTACGCGAGTCAAATTGATATATTGCACAAAGTAAGAAATGTCACTTTTGCAATAAACGCACAAGAAAATATCTTCTCTTCAATAGAAAAGCAACTAAAATAATCTGGTAAAAACATTCCAACGAAATCGAAAAGAAGAATTTCCAAATTAACCACTCAATATTCGAGAGAATACACTTGCCTTTGATTTCCTGTCGGCGGCAAATGAAGACACTACTTCAGATTTCTTCTGTTCCGACGGCGGAGGTGTCGACGACCTTACAACCGATGATGATTCTGTGAGACGGTGGCAGTGAAGGTGGTGACGGCGACCGTCGTCGTATTTGTAAGTGTCATGATGACGGCCGATTGACTTCTTTAAAGACGGACTTCGCAGTTCATGGACTCGGGACCACCGAAGATGGCCGCTCAGATCTGTGTCGGTCGTAGTCGTTAGTCTCTTCGCTTCTTATCACAGATCGGACGACTCATAGACATCGGAAGCAAATCGGACAACTCCATTGACAACGGATCTCAGATCCGACACCATCGTAGCTTAGATCTGATAAATGCGGCGGCGGTGGTGGTGAGGGAGAAAGTGGAAACATTTTGTGTGTGTGTGGTTTGATAGATTTGGGGGAGAAAGAGAGAGAGTGTGGGTCCGAGAGAGAGAAAGAGAAAGAGCGGCAGCGGCAGCGGCAGCGGCAGCGGCAGTAGCGGTAGTGGTGGCGGTGGAGGTGAGGGAGAAAGGGAAAAATTGTGTTTATGTTCTTTGACATTTTGGGGGAGAAAGAGAGAGAGAGTGTGTGTCGGAGAGAGGCAGAGGCACAGAGGAGCGGTGGTGTTGGAGGAGGATGGCGGTGGAGGCGGATGGCGGTGGCAGCGGACGGCGGTGTAGGAGGAGATCGGTGTGGGAGAACTTGAGAGAGAAGTGCTTCTCTCTAGAGTTGTGTGTAGAGAGAGAATAAAATTTGACTAAATGAGGAGAGAGGAGAAGTGGGTAGGGTTAAGAGAGCAACCCATTGTGCAAATTTCCCAGTGTACCCCTGGACAGCTTGGTAAAATGATGAAAATGCCCTTGCGTTTTTGGCGGGCTTCTTAGACTTGGTTGCTTTTATTATAATATAATAGAGACTCCCTCCATCCTAATTTAATTCAGTAGTTCAATCACTCAGAGGGAAAGAGAGATCAATAATTCTAGATATAGGGTTTTGCATAGCTAGGAACTTTGTGATCAATGTTCATGCAAACATAGATTAGTGTGATCATCTTCTTGTAATTGTTTCTCCGCCATAATAATATCTGTTTCCTTTTGCCCGTGGACGTGGCCAATAGGTTGTTGGTGAAACACATAAAATATGTGTTGTTGATTTGCGTTCATTATTATTTGCTATCTTTTGGGTCTCATTTACTAACCGTAGTTATCTTAGGAATGGAAGCTTAAAGTTTACTTTAGTTACTTCAAGGAAAACTACTAAACTTTCTCTACTTCCTATATGTCAAAATGGCATGTCACCAAATGGAGCACCATAATCCTTGATTTAAAACTAAAAGTACATCAAAAAAAAAAAAAAAAAAAGTTTACAAAATGACAAATAAGAAAATAAAAGATTCAAAGTGAAAATTAAAGACTTAAAGTGAAGTGACTATATTTTATTAGTTCTATCGATTGTAAAAGCACTCCAACTAAAAACACCAGCAAAATCATAACACACCCAAATTTTATGGCACTTTTATGTATATTAACTCCTTCAGATGGAAGGGGTAATTTTCAACTTTCTATACCATAGAGTGCTTAATGCTTGATACGCTAAACACCCCCTAAGTAACCTGAAAGAAAAAGAGGCATGTCTAATGCAACTTGGTCCAACCAACAAAGCCTAAATTTGCCAATTTAGCATGCTTCTAGTTAGGTTAAGCGCAGCCTAGTTAGAGAGACCTTCGCATTCAATTGGTCAAAAGCCAATAAGAAGAAAAGTACGGTACATTCCGTCAAATTAAAACCTCATGGTTCATAGGGCCAGTAAATGCAGGAATTGTCTGCCATTCCTATTTGGTTTTAAAGGCTACCTTTAACAATGACCAAAATCTCTATAACCAGAGTTTAAAAGAATTATGGAGCCCAGAAGATCACAAGTCTTCCTCCTTTATTCAGGAAAAAATAGTAATGAGTGTATAGCAACTCTAGAAACACCAAAAACAATAGCCAAAATACATCAAGCTGTAGACTCCTTCAGATATGCAATGAGATCAGCTCGATCCTGCGGCTTCTTTAGTCCAGGAAACACCATCTTTGTTCCAGGTATATACTGTGCATTAAACCCAAAAAATGGATGAAAGAAGTCGGGACATAAACAAAAAACGCAAGCAGAAGTATAAGAAATGAACCGCACGGAAATATATAACTAAAGGGAAACTGTAAAGGAAAATCCAATATCCATTTTCAGGAGTTCACTAGACTCTTTGGACTACAGATTCAAAAAGAAAGCGTCAACATGCCACATTGTATAACATTTCTTCTTACAATTGTTGTGTATAATACGAATTTGTTGCCTCTGCAACCTACATTAAGTTCTCTTCCTCTTCTGCTTCTCCATATTCTCTATATGCCCATTTTCCTGGTACGACCCTCCCTTCCTCTTTCACGTCCCTCCCTTCCTTTTTCATCCACGGAACACAAATAATAACACGAAACCGTTTCTTCACCAGTTGCTGGAATAGATAATCAAAGCGGCGGTCCAACGTTACAACAAAATAAACCGGGTTGTTGTTCTCCGGTTTGTAATACTTCAGTCCCCACAAAACCATGTCTAAGAACATGCTTTTACATACAGGTCCTTCCGCAACTATCGAACAATTTTTGAATTTAGCTCTTTTATGGAGCTTTTCCAAAGCTTTTATCGCCGTAGCTCGAACAGCAAATTCATTACGGTCATAATAAACTTTTAACTTCGGTTCACTTAAATGCAATCTATTCACCACAATATTGTTGACTTTCTTAAAAAAATCATCAAACTTGTCGTCCGGCACTTTAATCGAGTACGTGTCAATCCAAACAACAACGGTGAGCTCTGAAAATTAACAATGTATTTACAATATATTCAGAATAGATTTACAATGTATTCACCCCAATTTTGGTCTTGAAATACAGAATGAAAGTGAATAAAAAAAAAGTATCAAATGTGCTTCTTCATCTAGTTATAAAAGTAAGGAACAGGTCATGAAAGGAATTAGGAGGAACAGACACAAGAAACTTATTTGGTTTCCCTCCGTCCATAATAATTTCACACTTTCCTTTCAAGTCCCATCCAAAATAAATGTCGTGTATCTAAATAAGGAAATATTCTTAGTGCAATTTTTAGTACAAACAATGTACAAATAAGTAAAGCACATTCTTTTAAAGCGTTGACAAGTCAAAAGTAACATCTTTTATGAGCCGGAGGGAGTGCTACTACTAATGAAACATATACAAAACTTATTATTGCCGTAAAGCAATCTTCTTACCTGTTAAAAGGCTATGATTGCTATATCTTCACACTAGCACCCAAAATACTAGTTCTTCTTCAGGACATCTTATAACAAGTCTACTAAATCACTGAAAACCATTTGCAGATTGCTCTTTTTCTTGCAATTTACACTCTATCCCTAATGAGTAATATTTTATTTATTTATTTTTTTATCATTTTTGGTCACCATCAGAAAAAATAATAATAAAGTATAAATTAAAGACATACAAGAAAAGCCAAAGCATGCACCAGCAGACCAAGAACAACACAATCTGGGTGACACCAACACAGACACAAAGACAATGCTAATAATATGACTTAGAATAAGTGCTATTACAACATAATCGCATACTAAGTCTCAATTATACTGTCCACGGGATATATTCTAGTTATGTCCTTCACTAAAAGGTTCTATTCTAAAAGTCGCTGGCCTAAGCCGCCTAGGACCCGCCTAGGCACTAGGCGGTCATAGAACGCCTCGTATAACTGCAAATCTGCCTAAAAATTCGTTCAGTCAAAAAATCGCCGCCTAGGCGCCTTGCTGTCGACTAGTCGGTTGGGCGCAGCCTGCCGCCGAGATCCGCCTTGTTGTTTTGATTTCAAAAAAATATTTGGTCCTAAAACATCGTCATTTCTTATGAGTATGAATTCCCAAAACATTCTCATTAAATATTTGTTATGTTGCCTTGCTGTCGAGTGTTGGAACTGGAAGTCTGTAAGCTTAGAAAAACAAAGATCAACTATTTATTAGGTTCTTGATGTTATTATATATCCTCTTGCTAGATAATATTTTTTTTCTGCCCTATGACTTGCATTTTGTTGCGACATTTTCAACTTTATTTCACTAGGATATTATAATTCATGCCTAAAATCAAGGCCTCGTCTAGACCCCGTCTAGACATCGCCTAGGCCTCTAGGTGCTAGGCCCGGCTCCGGCGCCTAGCGATTTTTAGAACCGTGCTAAAAGGTATCGAGAATCAGCTAGTGCCATGTTAGTTAAGTAAATACTTAACTCATCTAGAGGTAACAATGAGAAATTAAGTAGCTAACGTGTCGTGGATTTCTAAATGGCGATGTATTTGAGACTACTAAAAAAGAAAGTTGACCAATATAAATGATACTGATGGAATTTACATTGATAATCAAAGGAAAAAATCCCTCTAGAACATGGACTTTATGGACCCAACTGGGATAACAATTCCCTTTGGGTTCTATCAATTGTTTCATGCCAAAAGAACAGGTCAAAGCCAAGAGAATGTAGCTTGCATGAGTTGCATTTGTGACATGTGGACTGTACTTTATTTTTCAAAGGGTAAACCTCAAACGAGGAGTTATCTTGAGCCAGTGTGCTTGGGATCTGTTTCTAGCTTTGAGCTCAAGCAATCTGACGGCTGTAAGTAGCAAATTCCCCAGAATGCAACTTATTAACAAACATTTGGCCTATACCAACAACAGCAACAACAAAGCAAAACCTTTGTCCCAAAATGATATGTGGTCCGCTAATATGAATCGCCATATGGCATTTCAATGAAGAGAGGCGAGGAATAATATTAAAAATAAAATAATAATAGATAATAGATAACAAATAAATAAAATTCTGAAAACTAAGAAGATGGGAAGAAAATATTTGGGGGGGGGGGGGGCATCATCCACATGAATTTTTGCCCTCCCTCTTTTCTCTTCAACGCCATATTTTCTTCAATCTCAATTAGACTCATATCACTTTCAATCATCTTTCCAGTGTTTTCTTAAGCCTTCCTCTACCTCACACCATATTATCACTTCTACACTGTTCATGCCTCTTAACCGATGCATCACATGGTCTCCGTCTCACATGATTTAACCACCTTAGCCAGTTTTCCCTCATCTTATCTTCAATGGGCGAAACTCCTACTTCCCCCTAATCATCTCATTTCTCAACCAATCATTTCTTAAATGCATATACATCCCCCCTACATTCATCTTATGAGAGTGACACTATTTCACGGCCTAACACTCAAAAGGAGTTACAAATATCAATGTTGAGCTAGAAAACCGAAAGTCACATGTGATACTATATCAACAATCATATTACAAGCTCGGTTGAAATCAAAGAAACGCATACACAAAATAAATTAGTACAAAAATGAGCCTACATGCACCTCTGGTCTTAAAGTAAAGGGAACATTAGAGGAAGGAGCTTACATGTGGAATATGGTGTTAGCCAGTTTATACTTTCTAGCCAAAGACATCAATGGGGGCCCAAAAATTCCACCTCTTAATCTCAAAACCAAATGAAGGCAAATGTTGATTCTAATGTTGATTTCAACACCACCAATTGAATACAATGTGTTTGTTAAACCAAATTTAAGTACAAAGACAAGAAGAAATTAATCAAACCTTTCTGAATGTTGCAGTGAATTGAGTTCATGCCATCTTCAAGCTGCTTCCGAGTAATATCAGCCATTAATGACCTGAGGAATTCATGTATAAAAAATAAATTGAAACCCTCATTAAAAAAAAAAACTGGAAAACACAGCCATAAACATCCAAGTCTCATCATAACCCTTCAACTTTTACCCATCATCCCTCTCCCAACCACAAAATCAAAACCCTGATCTAGGTTGTACTTTTATTATGAATAACTTCAAATTCCCCAAACAAGCTTTTTTTGGTAAATTCGAAATTATTTCATACTAATACAAATTGGGTTGGGCGTCATGGAATTACCTTGCCCAGTTACCCAAAATCACTTTGAGGAAATCGTTTATTCGTCCAGTATAATTTGGTTGAGTAAATGTGTGTTTTTGATTCACCAGAACATGCGATCAGGAGGTGTATGAACAATGAAGGATTGTGGCATGGGGGGAAGAAAGAGAGGTGGGAGATGAGGCCGTGTAGGATGAAATCATAAAAGAAAGAGACTAGGTTTAGGTTTTCTTGGGTTTCAATTTTAGTTTTAAGCCCTTAACTTTATTATTTTATAAATTAATCCCTTAAAAAATAAAATGTTGTTACCTACAAATATAAGTTACGTCATTTTCATAATTGCATGCCACTAAATTCAAATTGTTTTGACACTATAAATAAATGACGCTATTATTTGAAGGGAAATTGAATGAAAAATCAGCTTTTATGAGTGAATAATATTGAAACTCATCAATGGAGAAAGAAAAAAGAGTGATTTTGAAAGGAAAACGTACCAGAGGGTTAGAGATATGTATACTTGGTGTGAAAGTTGTTGAAGAAAATGAGGGTTGAATTGAATTGACAGAATTAAAGGAAGAAAAATACAAAGAAGACAGACGTGAATCTGTTTCTCTGATGAGGTCAAAGAATTGGAAAGATATAAGGTGGGTTTTAAAGGTATTTTATTGAGAAACCAAGGTTCTTTTTCTTTTTTTTTCTTTTTTTTTTCTTGTCAATGTCCACGCTATAAGGAGGCGAGGAGAGGGATCGAACCCTAGCGCTCACCGAGGGTGAGGCTTGGCTTTTACCACTGGGCCACTCCTTTGGGGACAACCAAGGTTCTATTATGGATGACAGTTCCTTGACCATTGTTATTGGCTCATTAATCAAACTAAAATCATTTTTTAATGATAAGGTTAGGTGGGTTATTCTTCATGGAAAAAAAAAAAAGTTATGTGGGTTAAATTCAGTGGCGGTGCACAATTTACACTAAATAACTTCATACCAAAAAATTTCAAAACGCAATTATATTCAACAAATTCTTTACTAGCAGAAGCCATCGCAGGGACTGATTGTTGACTAGGTGCACTAGCACTACTAGAATTACCCACCCCAAAACTAGTTTCACCGTCCCCAATTTTTTTCCTTTTGATAAGAAATTTGTCCATATTCAATAATCAACCAAAAAACACCAACAATCCTACAAAAACATCAATGGTATGGAATAACCATTCAAACACACACACATATATATATATTTAAATTCAAACATTTAATCAACAATTATATTGAAATCACCCATGAAATTTGAAAAGAAATATCAAAGCCCCAAAATTATATTCAAACCCTAGAATCTAGATGTCTATTTACTTCAATTCGGAGAGAGAAAATAGATGAGAGACTTGAGGTTGAGGGTACTTACAAGAGTGAAGAGTGCAATTATGCAAAGGATGATGAAGATCGACACTTCGAAGTTCGAACCATGGGCGGATCTGCGCTCTTTCTCTCTCGTCGGCGTCGGTAAGGTTTCTCTCTCTTTTCCCCGATTTTGCGATGTGCGGCTACTACTGGGCTAGCGTTGTTAATTTGTTTAGTTTTACTTCTACTAAGTTCACACGCCTTCTAGTTAAATTGCCACTCTAATTTTTTTTTCGGGGTGCACTTAGTAAAAAAAATAATAATAAAAAAAAAAAAAAAAAAAATTGGGTTGACCGGGTGCACGTGTACCCCTTATAACACTGTAGATCCGCCCATGGTTAAATTTAGGAAAAAAACTTAAATGAGAAGAATGTAACCCGTCTCAAAGTAAAGACGGGTTAATTGGACACATGACTCGGATTAATGACCCGCATGTTGTTATTTGATATTGGGTGTAGTTAGAAGTTATTTTGCGCAAAGTAGAAGATTGTAACTTGCACTCCACCCAAAAGTTGTCACGTGGCAGCCAAATTAAAAAAAAATACTCCTCTTTCCCAGAAAGATAGTCTCATTTTGATTTTTTATGGTCAACAAAAATAAACTTTGATCAAACATTAGTGTCAATTTAATGATCACAATAAAATTTAAAAAAATTATTATTATCAATTTAATGTACCCAATTTCATTGACCATAATACCCTCCTAGAGATTAAAGACATCAATTTTTTTGAGGGTATACAAGTAATTTCAGAATTGAAGACCATTTTTGGTAAAAGAATAATTAAGAACAAAGTTATCTAAAAACAAAAAAAAAAAACATTCATTTTGGGACAAAAATTTATTAAAAATAGACATTTATTTAGGGAGAGTATTTATAAAGATTGATAATCAATAAATGTCAAACATAAAGGACTTTAAACTTTGAGTTTGAAATCGATTAAAGACATCAATTTTTTTTTTTTAACTCTTTGTGATTTTGATTAGGGTGAAACTACTAGTTTTCTTTCTCTTTTGACACTGAAATGGCAACTGGTCTCAAACACAAAGGACTATCACACCAGATCACTCTTTTTGGGGGGTGTGGGGAGTAATAGCATAGATTACCTGTTAGAACTCTGCATCATTTGTATCTGGTGGCACAGCTTCTTAGACTCTTGTTGATAAAACTGCAACAAAAACATGCCAACAAACCAGTCGAATGACGGAAAATCATAAAAAAAAAATTAAAAAAAAATCAATGAAAAATTTTAAAATTTTACTAGGATGACTAGATTGACATTAATGTTTGGTCAAATTTCAATTGCTTTGACCCAAAAAGTCACGAGCGGCTAATATAAATGGGACTGAGGGAGTATCTGATATAGATAAATTATATATCAACATATATATGGAGCGTATATGGATAAAGTGAATTCTTCTTACTTGAGCATTGATCTCTTGAGTTGTGCATGTGTTTGATGTATCAGTAGTTGCTTTCTTGTACCTATCAATAGTTGATCTGATGCTGCATATGAGAATGTAGACAATATTAGAAACTAAAACTATATCAAATTTCTTTCATGAATTTCAACGTGTAAAACCAACAAATTAGAAACATTTACAGTCTTGTAAGCTCCTTATTCTCCGTCCCAAAATAATTGTCACAAATGCTTTACTTGATTGTAACTGCATGTACAATGGTAAAATTGCACTAAGACTCTTTCCTAATTTAGAGATGCGGCGTTTACTTAGAGACGGAGTAAAATGAAAAATGTGTCATTTATTTTGCGACGAGGGAGTATAAGGTAATCTTGAGAGTGAACAAAGCTACTTCAACTGCAAAGATTTCATATCCAAACATAACACCATTAAACTCCATTGAACCACCATTTACAAACTTTGATAGCACTCTATATTAAAAAGAATACGGAACTAGCACTTCACTTTAGAAAATTAACGGAAACTGAAAGGTCCTGTTTACTTAAGATTAACAGATTGGTTAAAACAAGTGAACAGCTAACTGGTTTGGGGAGTTAGCTGTTGAGATAAAAAGAGTAGAGAAAATATGCAGCGGAAGATAATTAAGTTAAGAAACAAAAGAGACAGTGTGCAGTGTGTGTTTAAGTGTAAAGACAAGAGAGTACACAAGGGTTTTAAAGTGGTTCAGAGGTTTAGCTCGTCTCTTACATCCACCCCCACTGTATTCAACAGTGAGATCAATCCACTATAATCCACTTACTTAATAAGTTTACAATGAATGATAAAGGCAAGTTCCTCGAACTCCCTCTACTTAATTGTCACTACAATTAAGGAAGCCTTTTGACTAAGGCTGTAAAAAGAAAAGAAAAGAAATTACACAAGTGTGTTTACAGAATATTAGCTTGGTTGTTAGCTGGGTTTAAAGGGGGTTGTAACTGGGTGCTAGATGGCACAAGATTTGCAGGGGTGTAATGCAAATGGCTGTAGGGGTGAAGGGTGTTAATGTTTTAGCAGCAATGGGATTTTTGGGTTGTACTAGAAGCGGCATGGTTAACAGCCCAGTGTGTTTTCTTATATAGGATATGAATATATCTGTTGGGTGACAAGAAAACACATGGGGAACATGTTTGCAGAAAGTTGAGTCTTTGACTGGGTAAAGTAGTGTTGACTAAATACTTTATTTCTTTATGCAGGATGTCCATGCTGGAGGTGCTGGTGGGGGTTTGCATGCTTGATCAATTAAATATTTATTTTATAGCAAAATAACTATTTCTTCAAAGATTTGGCTCGAGTGGATAGCTGTTGGAAAGCTTCAAGAGAGAAAGCTGTTGATACAGGGGAGATAGCTGTTGGATTTGTAGATTTGATCAAGCTGCTTATATAGGTTGTTCCATTTATTGGAATAACTTATACTTCAATCTTGTGAAGCTTTTCAGATGGCTGTTGGATAGTTGGAGTCTTAGCTGTTGGTGAAAAGTCAGATAGCTGTTGGGATAACTACTGGGCTTCAACTGGATGATCTGCTTTAGCTTGATTGTAAATAGTGTTTCTGTAATTCATATGAGTGTAAATGAATGTAGAAATGATATATATTCAGTTCATTTGATGTATATATGATTGGTTGCTTCTTGTACAGTCTTAGCTGTTGGTATATACATGAACTGAATAGATAGCTGTTGAGGCTGGACTTGGGTTGCCTGTGGATCAGATCTTTGTATGCTTTGTATAATCAACTGGAATGATTATTTATTTATCAAAACAAATTTACTATGATTAATCAGGTTAATAACATAGTGAGGTACTAACAATTTCCCCCTTTTTGGTAAATAAATATCATATATGTACCTGCAGACAATATGCTAAAGAGAAGAGATACCAATGAAGATGTAGACTTCTTGATGGAATTCTTTTGCATACAAAGCAAGGATAGTTAAATATAAACAAGGGAATATATACAAGATAGGTTTGAACAGCTTACAGTATAGAAGTAGATAAAACCTAATAAACATTTATACAAGCTAGAAATTCATAAGTTTCTCTACTTCCTCTCTTTCCTTGGTCAGAGCAGTTCTCCTTGCTAGATCATATCTTCTGTAGAACCATTCATTGTTCCATGCAATGCTCATCATAGAGTTGTACTGATAGTCCACACTTTGCCTAGTCAGAAGTTGACTTTTGGTGAGAGGAAATTGATTGGGCAGTAGCCTTTGTCCAATCCAAGCCTTTAGCTGCTGAGGTCTCATTGATTCTTCATTCAGAGAAACTCTAAAAGGGGTGTCCTCGTAAAGAGAAGCAGGTTTTTGCTTGGTTGATTTGGAGGGTTGTTTAGGAGGCTGAAGGTGGGGATGAGATAAAAAGGGTGATTGAGAGGGTGTGGGTGGTCTTGGATATCTGCTGGAGTGAGGTTGAGGAAAGACATCATGAGATGGCTGTTGAGGAGATGGAGGAAGAGGATTATCACCTTTGTGCAGGATGAATTCAGAGACATCATCAAGTTTTCTGAGTAAGGAGGTTTTGAGTTGTTTTATTAGGGTGGCAGAAAATTGATTGAAGTCTGTGAAGGTGAGATGGTAAGGAGGGGTGTATTTGAATGGATCAAAGTTAGGGGGTAGGTTTAAAAGGTGAGACCTGGACTTTTTATGGAATGCAGGAAGAGAAGGTGGAAGGTGTTGAGGATAAACAGAGGAGATGGGATAAAGTTTTTTGACAATCAATCCCATGATACAGCTCTTCATGGAAAGAATGGAGTAATACACAAATTGTGCATACTGAGTGGATAGAGCATAAACAAGGGAGGAGGGGGTATAAATGCATTCCAGAAGGTTGTTAGAGATGAGATGAGAGAAGACAAATTCCCATTCATAAAGATTTGAAAAGGAGAGGGGTGAGGAAGTTTAGGAGTAGAGAATAGGAAGCAATATTGAATTGTAATTCTAAACTTCTTCCATTCTTCATATGCATGAAAGAGTTGTCCACCTAAGTTTTTGGAGTGGACACTCATGTAGGTTTTTGTCATTTCCCATGGATTGGAAAGATTATGAGGGTTGATGAGAGGAGGAATGACAGAGAGATTGTTGAGCTTTTTGAAGGGAGGAAGAACAACAGGAATGGAGAAGTCTATATCACAATCTAAGGCCCAAAAACTAGGGGTGGGCATAAATGTGTCAAGAGCAATTTGGATTTGGGGATTTTGGACAGAAGAGGGATAGCTGTTGGTAAGGATGAAGGGATAGCTGTTGGTATGACAGGAGATTTGGAAGTAGATGATCCTCCTTCACCCATGGATTTTCTAGATTCCCTAAATCTTATAAAATCAAAGGCTTGAAGAGCTTCAGGAATTGAAAACTGAGATGATAGCTGTTCAAACAAGGTGGATGTGTTCTCTTCAGAAAGATTAGAAATTGATGTGTTTTTGATAATTTCTAAGATTTTTGGATTGAGAACAGGAGGGACAAAACTAGGTGGAGGAAGAGAAATGGTAGTTTGAACAGGGGAAATGGGAACAATAGAGACTTGTGGCTTAGCTGTTGGGACAGTTTCAAGAGCTGGAGAGTTCCCCCTTGACCTGACAGTAGTGTCTGGACTAGGTGAGTTCCCCCTTAAGGTTTCAACAGGAGGGGTGGTTTGGGGAATGGAATTTTTAAGGTGAAGAATGCTTTGAATAGCAGAGGCATGATCAGAGCTAGAGGTATGAGTAGGGGAGGGAGGGGATGAGAGTTTTTGTCTTTTGGATCTTCTCTTTATATAGAATGGACCAGCAGACTCAGAAGAAGAAAATACCTTAGCTGTTGGGACTGTAGGTGCCTCAGCTGTTGAAGAGGTGGTCGTAGCTGTTGAACTTGATTCATGGACTGGCTCCTCAGTTGCTGGGTCTTCATGCACTTGGACTATTCCAGCAAGCTTTTCTCTTCTTGTTTCATCCAATAGCTTATGAATGGTTAATTGATCAGCTGCATCTACCTCTTCCAAATCAATCACTTCAGTTGATTGAGAAGCTTTTTCAACTTCAGGTTCTCCTTCACTCTGAATGGCTTCATTATCAAGAAAGATTTCAGTGGCATTGCTCCCTGCAGGTCTGACTAATTCCCAAGAGGCAGTAGTGTGTTCATGGCTTTCAACTGGAGGAGTTGAGGCTTTAGGACCAGGAGTTTCTGACTCACTTGAGGATGAGGATGAAGGATCACCAAATTTCCTTTTTTCTTTGCCTTTGACAGCTGTCTTCTTCAATCTTGGTTTCTTAGCTGATGGCCTTTTGTGTACTGGAGCAGCAGGAAAAGGCTCAGCTTTTGGGAGCCTAAGCATAGCTTTTGATCTTGTGATCCTCATAGGGGTTTGAACAGGAGCTGGGGGAGTAGTTTGACTAGCTGATGGTGAGATAGCTGTTGGAGTGTCAAACTTCTTCTTGGATCTGTGCTCCCTTCCTGGTGATTGCTCAACTGATGGGGTCCCTTCAGAGTCATCAGAAGAGGATTCTTCAATATCATGTACATCCTTTGATCTAGTCTTTCTTGTGGTTCTAACCCTAGATGGGTGTTGGGTTTTCTTAGCTGTTCCCTCCTTAGTTCCTTTGAGAGGGACAGTTTTCTTGTTAAACTTCTTGGATTTGCTAAGTGAGACCACTGAACACCACCTTGATTCTAGAGAAGCAACCCAGTGTGTTGCCAGTTTCTTAGCAAGAATCCCACTCATAAATCTGAAAAGGTTGGACTTGGTTGATCTCACAGTGGGTTTTAGAGTTGATGGAGAGTTTAGTAGGTTGAAGTTCTCTAGCATCACTCTGCACCAATTTATATTCCCTTGAATTAGGCCAAGGGCCACTTTCCATTCTGCAGAACTTAGTTGGTCTAATGAGGACTGTTTACCAAACATCCCTTTGATTACCACATCACTAAGTGCAGAGTTGTTGATGGACAAATTCTTCTTGAATAATGCTTTGTTTTTCACAGAGTCATAATTCTCAATTCTTTGGCCAGTAAATCCTTCATACAGACCTTTAAAACTAGAATCAAGGTCTTTTCTCCAAGGATTGGTCAGAAGATTACGGGAATTGATCATTGTATAAGTGGTTTCGACATCTTCAGGATTGATGAGCATAATCACATCCTGGAAAACACAACGGATAGATCCACTATCAAGTCGGGTCCCTTTGGAATATACTTCCAAACAGGCATTCTCAATGATGGGGTTTTGAGCAGTAAGCATGGTGATGAGGCTATTATTTTCAAGAATTCTTTTGACGAACTGACCAACATCATCTTCAAAGAAATCGGATTCAATATAGTAACCATGACAATCATCAGAGAGAGCCATTGATTTTGAGAAGGAGAAAGAAACAGAGTATTAGGGTTTAAGAAAACAGAGTATGCGAAAGAGATGAAATAGACGATGAATAGTTGAGAGAGTGAAAAAATCATGGTTTAAGGATGTGGGGTACAACGGTTATTTTTATTAGAGAGTGGGGAGAGTGGGGAGTTATTATAGCCGTTATGAATAGTGACCGGCAAGAGCACTGAACTGTTCATTTATTCAGAAACCAAAAAAATGAGCGAGGGTGCAAGTAATTCCTTTTTGAATATCCAGGGGGTTAACTGAAAAAAAATGAGGAAGCAGCTCTTAACTCCTGTTACTGTACATATGAACAGTAGATAGAATGAGATATGAATGTTATTCCATTTATATCCATAAAATGTGGGCGGCTATTAAATGAAAGAAGGTGAGTACTCAGTTTGGCTAACTTAGCACTCTTTCAAATTAATATTGACCATCACATCTTAGCCTTGCCTCATAAACCCTCCAATGATATAATTTTAAGAGTCAAATCAGTCCATATATTTTGAACTTGAATTTATCAACAGCTGACCATATGGTTGTGCCTTGTTATGGACAAACATAAATGCTTTGCTTATATAAGATGCAGGAGCTTGGCTGTTGAAGGTAAACTGAGTTAATCTTTTGAAAATGGGAAGAAGTTTCTCTAAGTATAGTCCAAGCAAAATGGCTCAATCAGTTAGGAAACTTGTCTTTACAATTCCTAGTGATGAGGAGTCAGAGAGAGAGAAGTTTGAAAGAGAGTTTAGGTCTTATAAGGTACAGACTGATCATTCCTTGCAGGATGAAGTTGATCAGCTCCCTTTGGGTCATCATTTAAAGGGTGATGAACTGAGGGAGAGAGAGAAGAGAAAAAGGGAATGGGAGATAGAGAAGGATGATTTTATGAGGGTAGAAAGAGAGAGATTGATTCAGATGGAGAGGTCTCAAGGAAGGGGAAAATGAAAGAAGTAAGAGAGGAGCAGGAGAAGACTTGTATTAAGTTATTTGGGAAGGAAATGAGTGTAGGAGAAGGCAGCAAAAGCAAGGTTCCATATTCTGAAGTTAAGAAGGTTTTTACTTTAGGGGAGTTGATGAAAAAAGAGGGATTTAAATGTCATAATACAGAGAACATTGGCAGGGAGGGGAGAGAGATACAAAGAGAGAGAAGGATCTTATTAGGAAAGTTGATGCACCAGGAAAATCAGTTAGCTGTTCAGACACAACAGATTCCTATGGTTGAAAAGCCAAGGGTTATTACCCCAGTTTCAAGAGATTCACTTTTCATGACAGTGTTGGAAGGTGGATGTGATAACTTTAATGGAGTTAGCCAGGTTCCCAAGAGAACTTATATACAACTTTTTAGGCAGTATATGAAGTGTTGCAGCCCAGTTCCAGTTACTGAAAGTGAAGAGAGGGTTCCTGACTCACAGATGGCTATGATAGCTGCTGAGAGTGAGCAGACCTCAGGATCTTTCAGCTTTATTTCTCCTTTGGAGGATATGCCTCCTTATGATGCTGTAGAGGAATGGTGGCCAAGAACTGTGGGTCCTCCTTTTCAGTATTCAGTTACCTCTATTGTTCCCTTTTTGAAGAGGCATCCCATATGGTTGGAGAGGTATGGGGAAACTAGTCAGGCTACCAAAGAGAGATCATATGGAGGGGAGAATCAGCATGACACTTCTGCTGAGGGTTCAGGAACAGGAGAGTAGGGGCCATTTGGATTTGAACATCTTATTTTGCTTGCTTAGCTGTTCAGAAGAGAGTATTTGAGAAGGAGGGTTAACAGAAGAAGGGCTACTAGTACAAGAGTAGCAAAAGGTAGTAGGGTAGGTAGTTTTGGTCCTGATGATGAAGGTTGTAACATCATAGGATCTGGTTTTTATGGTTCTGGATAGATAGCTGTTGGGGCTCTGTGAACAGCTATCTTCCTTTATGTACTGTTTTCAGTTTTAATGAATGAAGTTCAATTTTTCCTTTTACTTAGGCAAGTTAATCATTCCTAACATTGCTCTCAAAAGTTCAAATCTCTTTTCATCCATAGCCTTAGTCAGTATATTAGAAACATTGTCTTCAGAACCAACTTTTACAAGATTGATATTCCCTTTTTCAACATGATCTCTAATAAAGTGGTGTCTAACTTCAATATGCTTGGTTTTAGAGTGTTGAACAGGGTTTTCAGTCATAGCAATGGTACTTGAGTTATCACAGAAAATTAGAATATTAGATAAATTTATTCCAAAATCTTGAAGTTGGCTTCTCAAATACAAAATTTGTGAGCAGCAGAGACCAGATGCAACATATTAGCCTCAGTTGTTGAGGTTGCTACAGAGGTTTTCTTTTTGCTGGACCATGATACAATCTTTGATCCAATGAATTGGCATCCACCACTTATTGATTTTCTGTCCAGATTGCATTCAGCATAATCTGAGTCAGTGAAACCAATGAGTGAGAATGGTGATTCATTTGGGTACCACAAGCCATAATCTGGTGTTCCCTTAAGGTATCTCAAAATTCTTTTTACAGCAGCAAGGTGAGATTCTTTGGGATTGGCTTGAAATCTTGCACAGAGACATACACTAAACATGATGTCAGGTCTTGAAGCAGTAACATATAGAAGAGATCCTATATAGCTTCTGTATAGTGTTTGATTAACACTCTAACCATCAGTATCAGCATGAAGTTTGGTTGTTGTAGACAGAGGTGTCTTAGCTGTTGAGGCATTCTGCATATCAAACTTCTTGATCATGTCTCTTGTGTACTTATCTTGGTTAATGAAGATTCCATCCTTCATTTGTTTGACTTGAAGACCAAGAAAGTAAGTTAGTTCTCCTATCATACTCATTTCAAACTGTTTTTGCATAAGATCTCCAAATTCTTTGCACAGTTGTTCATTAGATGAACCAAAGATGATATCATCTACATAAACTTGAATGAGTAGAGTATCTTCTCCATATTTCTTGATGAACAAGGTATTATCAATGTGTCCTTTGGTAAATCCTTTAATGAGAAGAAATTTAGACAAAGTATCATACCATGCTCTGGGGGCTTGCTTCAAACCATACAGGGCTTTATCCAACTTGTATACATGGTCTGGAAATTTGGGATGTTCAAATCCAGGGGGTTGAGAAACATATACTTGTTCATTTAGAACTCCATTCAGAAATGCACTTTTGACATCCATTTGGAATACCTTCATTTTCTTGAATGATGCAAATGCCAAGAACAATCTGATTGCTTCAAGTCTTGCTACAGGTGCAAAGGTCTCATCATAATCAATTCCTTCTTCCTGTCTGTTTCCTTGAGCAACAAGTCTAGCTTTGTTTCTTACTACAGTACCATCTTCACTCATTTTATTTCTGAAGACCCATCTGGTACCAATGACAGTTTGATTTCTTGGTTTAGGAACAAGTCTCCATACTTTATTCCTTTCAAATTGTTCAAGTTCTTCTTCCATAGCTTCTATCCAGTCTGCATCTTGCAGGGCTTCATGGATCTTCTTTGGTTCCATTTGAGAAATGAAAGCACTCATGAATATATCATAGAAGGGTGTGCCTTCAGGAATGGGATCTGTTGAGATGGGCAGAGTAATGACAAGGTTATCATCATTAGTGATTTGAGATAGGAGTTGTAGGTTGAGGAAGAATGACTGAACAACTCTCATTTTCTTCATCTATCCTGTTGAGGGTAGGATAGCTGTTGGGAGTGGGAAAGCTGTTGAGCTTTAGTTGGCTGACTGGAATATCTTTGGGAAGGACATATGGGAGATAGCTGATGATTTCATTTGAGGACGAGGGATTATTGCTAGTTGGAGTTGATTCTGGAAGGGTATCAGAATTGCCAATGGATTCATCAAAATCACACAAGTCAGTATTGCTTTGATCATTGTTTTCGTCAAAGTCAACATGAATTGATTCTTCTACAACAAGTCTCCTTTTGTTGTATACTCTGTATGCTTTGCTAGTGATGGAATATCCAAGAAAGATTCCTTCATCACTCTTTGAATCAAACTTGTCCAGGTTATTCTTTCCATTGTTATGAATGTAGCAATTGCTTCCAAAACCATGAAAGTAAGATATAGTTGGAATTCTTCCATTCCATAGTTCATATGGAGTCTTCATGTGGTACTTGTTGATGAGAGTCTTATTTTGGACATAGACTGCAGTGGTTACAGCCTCTCCCAAAAAATACTTAGGAAGATTATGTTCTGACAGCATTGTTCTAGCTGCTTCACATATGGTTCTGTTCTTCCTTTCTGCTACTCCATTTTGTTGGGGAGTTCTAGGGGCTGAAAAATTATGATCAATACCATTTTCATTGCAGTAGGAATCAACACCAGTGTTCTCAAATTCTGTTCCATGGTCAGACCTTATTTTCTTGATTGACAAGCCTTTAAAGTTCTGAATTTTGTTGAACAGCTGAGAGAGATTTCTAAGGGTATCACTTTTGGATTCAAGGAGAATGATCCAAGTGAATCTTGTGAAGTCATCAACAACCACAAGTGAGTATCTTTTACCACCTAGAGATCTGGTTCTGATAGGACCAAATAAATCCATATGCAGAAGGTCCAATGGCTGATTGGTGTCCAATCTGGTTTTGGCTGAAAAGGAGGTCTTCTTTTGTTTTCCACACTGACAAGCTTTGCAAAGTTTATCCTTCTTGAATGGAATTTTGGGAAGGCCTTTGACTAGGTTGGAATTCGAGAGCTTTGAGATGGTCTTCAGGTTGAGGTGAGCAAGTCTTTTGTGCCACAGCCATGACATGTCTGATTGGCTATAGGATAAGAGACATTGGGCAGTAGAGGTTTGTACAACTTTAAGGTGCAGGCAGTAGAGGTTCTTCTTTCTTACTCCTATAAGAATAACCTTGTTGTTATTGTCCTTGACTTGGCAAAGGTCCTTGGTGCAGACAACATGGTAACCCTTGTCACAAATTTGACTAATACTAATCAAATTGTGCTTCAGGCCTTCAACATATGATACATCTGTGAAGATGATCTCCTTGGTCACTAAATTTCCTGATCCTTTGACCCTTGCTTGAGAATTGTCACCAAAAGTAACATTGGGACCATTATTTGGAGATAGCTGTTGAAGCCATTCTTTGTTATAAGTCATGTGCCTACTGCAGCCGCTATCTAAGTACCATATACCTGTACAGGAAACCTACAAAAAAAAAATTAAAAATTATGGTACCCTTTTATTCTTTTGGGTCCAAAGGATTAGATTTTCTTTGGGACCCTAGCCTTGCCATCTGATCTCCTTTTAAATAACTGGTTAAGGGTGTTGTAGTAAGACATGATCTGCATCATGTAGGGAGTCAAAGTGAAGGATTGAGGGTTATCATATGTGTTTCTGGTATTGTATAGGGTTTGTTTTCTGTAGTTGGGTTGGTGAAAGTAAGATGGCTGTTGAGAATGAAATGAATGGTGTGATGATCTGGGAGAAGGTCTTTGGGACTTATAGGCATGACTTTTTCCATTGGAATATTGCCAATTTTGTTTATGTTGCCTTGGCTTATGCTGCCTAGCCTTTCTTGGCTGTCCAGCTTGTCTTCGCTGTTCAGCTTGTCTTGGCTGTTGAGACCTCCCAGGCTTTCCAGACTTGTGTTCATGCCTTCTGTTCTGACTATTGGTGTTGTCAGTACTAGTAGAGGCTTGAGATTGAGAACTTTTGGGAGGTTCCACACTTAACTCATTCTTTTTGGTACTTTCACTTCTCATTCTGTATACATCATCCTTTGTTTGAACAGGATATGATTGTTTCTTGGTTGAGAAAGTGTTGAGGCTAGCTAGGACCATTGTCTCAATAGCCCTATTACCAATTAGGGGAGTATAAGTTTTGAGAGTGGGATTTTCAGCTCCAAGACCAGATTTGGCCCCAGGATGTCTTTGATTGAAGTGATACAAAGATAGAGCATTGCTTGATTTGTTCCAAGAATCAATCTTGCTTTTTAGGGCATTGTTTTCTTCCTTCAAGGTACTCATTTCTAGTTCAGAATCCTTTTGAGGTTTTGAACAGTCAGTCTTAGCTGTTGAGCTAAGTATGTCATTTTCAAGTTTCTGACACTTGTTCTCCAGATCATTTTTGGTGGTTTCAAGGATGAGAATTGAAGATTTGAGTTTTTCAATGGTTTTTGATTGCTCAAGGTTTTCAGTGATGAGGGAGGCAAAGCTGGAGTCTTGTTTTTTCTTTTGAATTAACAGGGTGCAGACTAAACTTTTAAAGCCATCAATATTTAGTGAGTTAAAATTATGTACCTCTTTTAATTGTTCTGCAGCAGCTAAGGCCTCTAGATCTTCCTCATTGTCAGAATCTTCATCTTCTTGGGCAACAAGACACAGTAGTGCTTCTTCTTCATCACAATCTGAGTCAGATGAGTCAAGATCTTCATCACTGAACCTAGATGAGTCAGCAAGCATGACTTGTTCTTTATTTCTGTTATTTTAGCTTTGACACAATTGTAGCAATTGCATCTCGAGCTATGAATAACTTCTTTAGAGTATGTCATTCTTTTTGAGTTATCTTTTTGTTTCTTAGGTTCAGTGCATTCAGCAGCAAAGTGATCTGGCTTTCCACAATTATAGCACTCCACACTTTTCTTTACAGTGTCTTGAGGTGGGTTGGAGGATGAGGGAGTGTATCTTCTATCAAAGGCTTTCTTTTGATGTCTCATGGCATTTCTGACAGCCATAGATATCAGGCTGGGAATGTCATCTTGAGAGATGGGCTTTGATTCTTGCTTGGGGTTTATGTTCAATTTTTGCAGGGCATTGTTTACCAGAACATCAATGTCCTGTTGAGTGAACAATTTTTGGTTTTGCTCTTGTGCAACCATAGCAAGAGTTTGGGATATAGTGGGTGCTGGTTGAATTTTGATCATTCCTTCAAGTTCATAAGCTTCAAGTTTCCCAAAATATTGTTCTACTGTCATGGTGCTCCATTCAGCTCCTTCTCTAATGGGTAGAGCCACCTTCTCATACTCTTGGGGAAGGTTTGAGTATATCTTTAAGCATAGGTCAGCTTGGGTGAATGCTTTGCCATGGTCTGAAATGGCTCTAACAAGGTCTTCAAACCTTGGTCTTGCAGCACTGACCTTTTCTCCAAGATAGAATTTAAAGTTGTCTAATTGTCTGAGTAAGTTATAGAGATTCTGAGTTCTGACACTTGTGTGTTTAGTGAACTTAGTGTGTATTAAGTCCCATGCAGCTTTAGCACTTGTAACTTCAGCTATTTCTTGAGCAAGGGAGTCATTTACACTTTTTTGCTGAATATTTTTAACTTTTAGGTTAGCAGACATTAGTTGTTTCTCAGATTCAGTCCATGATTAAGGGGATTTGGTTTTGCTTGCTCCTCCATTAGTTTCAGGTTGAACTGGTGGTTCTATTTCATGTTTCAAGACATACCAGTTCCATATGCTATTAGCATCTAGATAGGTTTTAATTTTTGATGAATAAATCTCAAAAGATCCACAGTCATCAATATGTGGTATGTCCTTCTCATTGTTTTTTCTTGGTTGAGGCATGGTGGGTTGAATGGATCTTTCACAAGTTGTTAGAATCTTTATGGTGAATCCAAGCTCTGGTGCCAATTGAAAGGTCTTGTTTACTTAAGAATAACAGATTGGTTAAAACAAGTGAACAGCTAACTGGTTTGGGGAGTTAGCTGTTGAGATAAAAAGAGTAGAGAAAATATGCAGCGGAAGATAATTAAGTTAAGAAACAAAAGAGACAGTGTGCAGTGTGTGTTTAAGTGTAAAGACAAGAGAGTACACAAGGGTTTTAAAGTGGTTCAGAGGTTTAGCTCGTCTCTTACATCCACCCCCACTGTAGTCAACAGTGAGATCAATCCACTATAATCCACTTACTTAATAAGTTTACAATGAATGATAAAGGCAAGTTCCTCGAACTCCCTCTACTTAATTGTCACTACAATTAAGGAAGCCTTTTGACTAAGGCTGTAAAAAGAAAAGAAAATAAATTACACAAGTGTGTTTACATTGTTGGTAGTGGTGCCCTAGGCACGTTTAATAAACGTTGTAATTGTTATCATTTTATTTCATATCAATAAAGAGATGTTTTGATTATTATTGTTGTTCATGTTTACTTATAATAATCTCCGTCCTAGTACTTGTTTAAAGCACTAGTATAAAGGCTAAATGATCATGAGATGATCATGTTAGATTTATGGGTACTTGTTTGAACAAGGTACTGGACATGACCCGCTGTATGAGATTTTATTTATGTCATGGTCTATGTCGTACATATATCTCATATTAGTTATGTCATTTGAATCCTTAGACATGAAGTTATTATAGTCTTCCACTCGATGAACATTGTGTTTGACATATTCAAACGCTACCTTTAACACGGTAGTTATAAAGGGTATGATTGGCATAATCGGATTCCCGTTGGGAAGAATAATAAGCTAAATGGATTTGTCCCTCCACGGAGAGATGTCAAGCTTGGGCCCCTCGAAGGAATGATGTTGATGAAATGTTCGGCCGGACTCAAATGGATTGATTGATCAATAGCATTTGAATTATCAACATATTCGGAATCGAGAAAGTATTGAACAAAAAAGTTTGACTGTTTGACCGACTTGTGTTCAATGACATCGTGGACAAAGGATTGTGACATATTCTAAGAGGAATGCGAACTTGTATCTAGTTATACTATTTGGGTAGGTATGACGGTTTGCTAGAACCTAAATCATATCTTATGGAATCATGTTTGAGCCCATTGCCAACTTAGTATAATCCTAGAGGGTCACACACAATAGAACGAATCTTAAATAAAAGGACTATATTGGCATTTAGGGTCGGAGGACTTCCAAGGAAATTTCTGGAAAGTTCTGGGCCTCCTGGTCAACCAAGCGGGCGCTTGGGTTGCACCAGGCGGGCGCCTGTTCAAGCCGGAAGGAAAGGGACTGGAGTTTCTGCCCAAACAGGCGGGCGCCCGGTATCCCGATTGGAAATTTCCTAATTCGATTAGGAATGGTTTTTGACACAAGTTACCTATTTGGAATAGGTCTTAATTGTGTATAAAAAACCCCAATTCGGCCAGACCATAGGTACTAGTGCTTTTGTGAGTCTCAAAGAGTTTGAGAGAGATATTATTTTGTTCTAAGATATCTTTGATTGAGGAACAAAAATAATTCACAAATAAATTCCATATAGTTCTTTATTATATTGTGAAAGTGTGTTTCATAATATTGGTTCTAGCAACCAAGATCAAAGAAGCTCCTTTGATATTCGTTCGAAGTGTGGATACCACTAGAGGGTGAATTTTATCATCTTACAAAGTTCGTGATTTGTTCGTGATAAAGCTTCAATATCTCCACCAAGACCAAAGAGAAAATTCATAGCCATCAAGGGTTAGTTATTCCTCTATTCATCTTGTTGTATTTGATTTAATCATATGAACGGATCCATGGCTTTGGGTTTTCTTAAATTTTAATTGCTATATTCCGCTGCGCATGTTACTTGGAAACCCAACAGTGGTATCAGAGTCCCGTTCATGTTGATTAATTCAATACTTGGATCATGTTGTGTGTATATAAAATTGTTTATGTGCCAAGCATGATATGAATATTGGATTATATGATGTTTATGTGTTTTTGTGATTTTATGTGGTTTATTGTTTTTCCAACTTTAATCGCACGAATCAATCGCAATAAAATTATGGGGGATTCTGAATTATTTCGATTATTGATTTTTGATTGGATCAAAGTTTTAATAATCGGGGAAAAATAATTTTGAGACAAATTTTCGAACTTGAAAATTCCATACCATTCTGACCTACAGGCGCTCGCCCGCGCTGGACCAGGCGCAGCGCGCGTTGCAGGCGCCGCTCGTGCTGGACCAGGCGCGCGCGTCGCTAGACCAGAAATGTTCTGATTTTGTTCAAAATCTGATTCTGGAATTTTTCGATAAATCCAACACAAAACCAGAAACAAGACCACTTCAGACTTGCCTGATCTGTTGGTGTGGATTTTGGGGTTTGATTTTCCTATTTGTTTTAGTCTTGTGATTCCTAGATTGGTTCAGTTTTGGATGCTAATCTGCGTTCATCGAGATTGTTGTTCCCAAAATTGATCGCAATCAAAGTTTCAAAGATAAAACGAAGTTAGAATTATGAAGAGTTCATAATTGCTAAAATTGAGAAACAAAGTTCTTGATTCAATGATTGGAGATCCATGTGGAATTGTGAATGCAATTGGCCTACGTTCATCGAGACCATCTATTGCTTAGTTTCGGCCACATGGACTACTTCTTTGGTTTCTTGAATTAGTGCGGGATTGTGGTTGCCTAATGGCTTAGTTCGACCGCACTTCTTGTTGTCTTGATTTGGAGATAATAACCAAAGTTGAAATAGTCCCATCCTCATAATTATAGAGAAACTAATGACACATAAATATTATGCTTAAATTAATGGGATTAATTTAGTGGCTAAACTTGATGTGTAACATGTTTATATTATGTGCTCATAAATGTGTTATATGCTATATGTGATGAACCTTCAAAGAAAGTTTTAAGTCTTTTATTGCCATGCCCATGATTAAAACACTTGTTAGTACATAAGTGACTCTAATGTAGATTCGCGCCCTAGCGAGATGCATTAAATTTATTTATGTATGAGCAAGATAGATAATGTGGGCACGCCCTAGCGGGACACATTAACTATGCGTTTAAAATGGTTAGACTTAATTGGGCGTCAAAACAGTTTTGGGCCTAGGCAAAGATGAGGTTTAACATGCTTTTTGAAATTGGATTTCTAAAAGAATCTCATAAAAGAACTAAGAGTCATATGAGATATGATTGACAAGAGTTGTCTACCTAATTAATTTGATTTTGTGTAATCCGCCTTAGCGGACTTGAAATTAAATTAAAGTTGGATCTTAACCCATTTAAATTATATTATACATTGGATGTATATGAAGTTATATAATTTAGTGGGAGTATTTTGTTGAAAAATACATTATTTATCTCTTTAATGAAAATAGGTACTTATTAAATTTTGAAATTTTTGCATATTTGTAGATAATGACTAATAACACTCAATCAATGTCGTTGCGATCGATCCTTGAGAAGGATAAGCTCGAATAGAATGGTACAAACTTTATGGATTGGATCCGGAGCATAAGAGAATCGTTCTTAGGCAAGAGGATAAGTTGTACATTCTCGATGGGCCTCTCCCTGCTGAACCACCGCCTACTGCCCCTAGGGTAGAAAGAGACAATTACAAGAAACATCGTAATGATTCTAGAGATGTAAGTTGTCTCATGCTTGCTGCTATGTGTTCAAAACTCCAACAAAGTTGGAACATTGGAAGCCTATGAGATAGACGTGGAGTTGAGAACCATGTTTCAAGAGCAAGCTAGGCAAGAGAGGACAAGACCATTGTTGCATTCACTACTAGTAAAATGAAAGAAGGGCAACAAGTGAGTCCTCACTTTCTTAAAATGAAAGGTTATGTAGAGCACCTTGAGAAACTTGGCTATCCAATCCCATTGGAGCTAGCCACGGATCTCATTCTTAATTCATTGCCTAAAAGTTATAATCAGTTTGTGATGAATTATAACATGCATGGAATGGATAAGAATCTCTCTGAGTTGCATGGGATGCTCAAAACTGCAGAGATGAAAATTGTGGAGAAAGGTTCTCTCGTGCTCTTGGTTCATGATGGGAAGAAGGCTAGTGCCAAAGGAAAGGGTAAGGCAAAAGTTGTCAAACCCAAGATAAGCAAGGCAAAGGTTGCCAGGCTTTCTGAGGCAAAAACCTGATTCACAAAAGGATGCAATCTGTTTCCATTGTCAAGAAATTGGTCATTGGAAACGTAATTGCAAGGCTTTCTTGGAAGAGCAAAAGAAGAAGAAGAGCAGCAAGGCTGCGTCGACTTCAGTATCTATAGATAGATATTCTCCTTTCTACCACTGAGTCTTGGGTATTGGATACCGGATGTGGTTCTCACATTTGTCTAAATGTGCAGGGATTAAAGAATAGGAGACTGCTTAAAGAAGGTGAAGTAGATCTACGTGTGGGGAATGGAGCAAGAGTTGCTGCATTAGCCGTAGGGACTTATGAAGTCACTTTACCTTCCGGATTAATTCTTGTTTTGAACAATTGTTATTATGTTCCGGATTTAAGCAGAAATATTATTTCAATTTCTTGTTTGGATAATTGAAGGTTTTAAGTTTCTTATTGAGAATAAGAAATTTTCTATTTATTTAAATGATGTGCTTTAGGTATTGCTAATTCATTTAATGGCCTTTTATATCTTGGATGTCAAGAATGAAAATAATGTCTATCATGTAAATAAGAAATCTAAACCTAATGATGTAAATCATACTTATTTGTGGCATTGCCGTCTTGGTCATATTAATGAGAAGCGTATCTCAAAAACTCCATGGGGACGGACTTTTGGGTTCATGTGACTTAGAGTCATATGATACTTGTGAGTCATGTCTTATTAGAAAAATGACTAAGACACCTTTTAACCAAGTTGGGTGAAAGGGCAAGCGACTTATTGGGGTTGATACATTCCGATGTATGCGACCATTAAGTAGCAATGCTAGGGGAGGATTTCAATACTTCATAACCTTCACTGATGATTATAGTAGATTTGGGTATGTTTACCTAATGAAACATAAAGTGAAGCATTGAGATATTTAGAAATTTCAAATGAAGTAGAA
>JAOWBW010001254.1:320640-375683 GCA_026119855.1 Campanula takesimana
GGATCGTTTTGGGTTTGGTACCCTTGCACGGGTGTGACTTGACCCTTTGCCTTGAGACCTCGAACACTTCGGTTTGAGTCATGCCTTGGAGAGGCGTGTAGACACGTCACTTCGGGGCTTCTTCCCTTGAGGTGGAGGAACCTTTTTGTAATTCCCCTTGTCAATAGTGACAGCGTTGACTGAGGCCTCTTTTGTGGAGTTGGAAGCGGCCTTGTAGCGGTAAGTAGGAGTGGTCTTCTTAATCTCCTTGAGCAAGTCATCCATGCGTAACCCCGCCTCATACATTTGGAGAAGTCGGAGTAGCAAGCCCCACTTAGGTGGGTGCGGAGATCAATCTTGAGACACTTGAGAAAGATGTCCATTTGCTCTTTTGTGTTGGCCTCTCAACAATTTCATAAAGTTTGTCATTCCATCTCCTTGTGAAGTCGATGAAGGACTCATTGTCTCTTGATGAGTAGTGTTCTCTAGCTCTTTCCTTGTGGGCCGGTGAGTGGTGTTGCCTTGGTATTGGTTCTTGAAAGGCAAGCATGGCGGAGTCCCAATCAAGACGGACGGTGAGCGGGAGAGTAGCATACCAATCTTTTGCCGCCCCCTCGAGGGTGAGAGGAAAGCATTGAGCCATCACCTTGGGGGAGACCTTTTTTGGAACCATTGCCCAAATATAAGTCTCAATGTGAGCCATGGGACAAGAGTTGCCCTTAAATTTGCTTATGTCCGGCATCTTGAACTTATCGGGAAGAGCGGCATAGTAACTCATGAGGATGGATGATTGATAAAGGCTTGTGTCGGAGCCTTTCCCCATGTTGAGCCCGTTGAATTTTTGGTCGATGTAGGCCATGATAGAATCCACCATTTTGGGCTCATTGTTCTCGAACTCGGCTCCCCCATTTTCTTGGTGCGGGTGTTGACATAAGGACTTTTGAACAAACCCTCGGGTCCATTTCGGATTCATCATCATTGTTCTTGTTCTTTCCTTGGCAAGGTTAGTGAGCTTTTCTTTCATTACTCCATTTCGGCCTCGTGGGCCTCCCTTTGGCTGTCGAGGTGGGATTGCCAAATGTCGTCTTTGCTTTGTTCCTCCTTGTTAAGGGTGGAGACTTGCTCTTGGAGGAGTTGGACCATGGTTGAGAGCTGTTCGAGAGACATGGTGTTGCTGCTGCCGGTCATGGTTGATGTTGGAGCTATTGGAGTGATCTCTTCACGGACTAACCGATTTGCTGAATCCCGGTAGACTTTGTAAGTACCAATTGAACCTATATTGCAGAAGAGGCCCTTGTCAGTCTTGAGTAACACTTGCGGTCCATGAAGAGGCTTAGAACACACAGTTGGGCACACGACTCAACCACATAGAAAAGACTCTTTTTTTTTTTTTTATAAGTTCGGAGGGAATGAATCCCTTTTGGGGTTTCTAAGAAAATAATGGAATCGTCACACTAGTATATAGACCATCTCGCGGTCCCATATACTCATCGGATTCCATCACGTTTGTGAATCCTACATGTATCGGGATTAAACTAAATTAATGTAGTAAAGCATACATGCGGGGACGGATTTTTATTTTCGTCCAAAAATAACCACTTTGGGGACGGATTTTTATTGCGTCCATTTCAACAAGTTGGCATGTATGATTTGAAGACATTAGTTTAGGGAAATCTTGGTACATGGAAACCGACTTGAGTCACGGAGTGTTAGACCCTAACTAGAATTGTGTGGTTTGTGCTCGGCTTGAATATGAGGCTCAAAGGTCACCCCCGGCATGTAGTCTTGAACTACGCCACGGGCTGAGGTTTACCGCTTCGAAAGAGCCAAGGTCTGGTGGAGCTTGAAACTTTCTAGGACGGGCCTCGACGGGTTTGGGGTTGGACTTGTGCGACTTGATAGTGAGCAGTTCATAGGAATATGTGTATGTAGTGTTAGGTCTAATCAAGTGACAAAATTTTTATATTTTTTTTTTTTGAAAAGAAAGAAAAACACACAAACACATAAGCACATAAAATTACAACTCCCGAATCACCCGTGTGACCGGTAAATAAACACATAATTAAAACAATCCGAGGGTTCAATTCTGTTCTGATGCAGGCAACTGTGCCCACACCCCACTGTTCTGCTCAGTCACTGAAACCTGTTTCTGTTCTGGAAATCAACCCAGAAGCGTGCGCCTCTGAGTGCTGATGTAGGTAGCGCGCGCATGTCGCAATGCTTATGGGAGGCGCGCGCTTCTGGTCACACCTGTCAGAATGTCAGACTTTGGACTCAGGGGATTTCCCTGGTCCTATGTTCATATTGTAACCCCTGCAGAAGTGATTAGTGCAGAATAACAGAAGAAGAAGATGAAGAACATGAAGAAGTGGCGATTCTGGTTCTTGATGCGGGATGAGCGCGCCTTAGGCTTAAAGGCCAGACGCGCGCGCCTCCCCCATCAGAAAACAGAATGCCCAGAAAAGATGTAGATTTCGATCAGAATGCAAGTTTAACCCTCAAATGTCCCCAGCAGAGTCGCCACTGTAGATACCCCGGGGGGGGGGGGGAGCCCACGGCTTTAGGCTAGAGCGCGTGAGTCGTCCTAGGATGTCTAACTTGGTTTAGAGTCGTCACCTATGTTTTGAGGAACATAAGAAAAACCTATTGATTGTAGCCTAAGTTTGATTACGAAAATAGAGATTCTTTGTTTTGAGGTTCGGGGGTTAGATTACGAGATGGGAAGTACCGAAACACCCATCTCGCCCAACTTAAGTTGGTCTTGCTTGATCAAAATCTACATGAATGAAAATGTTCTTCTTCTTCTTCTTTAAGTCATGAAAAGGGGGTTTAAAATAGGATTTGAATGTAGGAGATAACTCCTTAACCAACCTTAATGAGATGAGGTGATCATTAGAGTCATGTCCCAAAATGATTTGGGTGATTGCACATTTGATTAGAGTAAAAAAGAGAGAGAGGAGATGAAGTAGAAAATAAAGGAAAAGATGGACTTTTACCTACAATTTGAAGACCTTCAAATGTTGCTTGAAGAAATCCTTGGAAAACCTTTAGAAAGTGATTTTGGTATAGTTTTTGTAAGTTCAATCTTTTGTTCTCTTTTCGATTTTTTTGATCCTTTTTCCGGTCCTTGAAAATGGAGGTAAAGAGAGGTTTTTATAGGTGAAAGAGGGGTGTTTTTGGTGCCAAAACTCAGTCACCAAGAAATCCTTCCCGGGCAAAATCTTGTAAATTGAGCAAGGGAGGGAATCCTGGCCAGAAATCTGTAACTGACGCCCAGAGGCGCGCGCTTCCTGCTTTGGGGGCGGGAGACGCGCGCGCCTGGCTCCTCCTGTCGGAGGCGCGCGACTCAGAGAAGGCA
Source organism: Campanula takesimana (assembly GCA_026119855.1). Lineage (NCBI taxonomy): Eukaryota > Viridiplantae > Streptophyta > Magnoliopsida > Asterales > Campanulaceae > Campanula > Campanula takesimana. The sequence goes on from JAOWBW010001254.1 coordinate 323,978, forward strand.
CTTTTGACAGAATGGACTGGAAAGTCAGCCCTGTCATTCAGTTTAGTCCCTAGACTTAACGAAGTCAGTCAGGAACTTAACAGAAGTGACAGAAACTAACGAGAAACACTTAGAATGGGGAGAAACACAAAATCAAATGTGCAATCGGGGTGAGCGGTCCAAGGCGGGGTGTCTACACCATGCCCTCTTATGTTTGTTCCCCCACACGAGGACGAGTCTCTTGCTTTGCTCGACAAATGATGACGCCCTAGGGGCTATGTGACTCAAGAACGAGAGCTTCTTTTGCTTCATTTGATAGTTAATGAGCCCTAGGGGCTACGATCAAGAAAGATGTGTGAGGCTATCCTTAAAGTCTCTCAAAAGGAATGTCGAGAAGCACATTCTTGTCATGTATGCTCATACTTGTTCCCCCGATCAAGGATAGGCCCTTCTCGTTCCCCCCGATCAAGGATAGGCCCTTCTTGTCATGTATGCTCATAACTTGTTCCCCCGGCGGAGTCATGTGCAACATTGGAAGCTCCCTCAATTCGGCACCGAAGGTCTCAAGGGCTTCGCAATCTACAATCTTTTGGGCTACGGCATTACAGTGATACAAGCAAGGGAAATATTGGGGCTTCGCAACCGACAGTCTTTTTGGACAACAATGCTCAAGCAATGCAATGTGGAGAAGTCTTATATGAAAGAGATCATGCTTCAAGGGTCTCCCAACACCTCAAGTCAAAGGTCTCTTGGTTTTAAATGAGGGCTACGATGTTATGAATGAATTTGATGATTTTTGTTAGAACTTACAACGAGATCATGAAGGAAGTCTTAGAGAAAAGGAAAAGGATTCAAGGAAATGCCAATATGATAACTCGACCAGAGTTACGGCCAATCCCAATGTTTCTGCAAGTACTGGACCCCTTTCTCCAAGATCAAAAGCACAGGCTGCACCCGAAGATCCGTTATTAGTTCAACTCAAGAAGACTCAAGCAAACATACCGTTTGAGATTTTATCACGCCAAGGCCTTATCTTCCACAACAACATCACCATCTCCCACGACTTTGAATAAGGGCTCCAATGTTATGACTGAATTTGATGATTTTTGTTAGAACTTTCAGCGAGATTATGAAGGAAGTCTTAGAGAAAAGGAAAAGATTCAATATGCTAACTCACGTGACTGGGTTATAGCGGGAAATGCCTCGGCCAATCCCAATGTTTCTGCAAGTACTGCACCCCCTTCTCCAAGATCAAAAGCACAGGCTGCATCCGAAGATCCGTTATTAGTTCGACTCAAGAAGACTCAAGCAAACGTACCGTTTGAGACTTTATCATGTCAAAACCCTATCATCCGCAACAACATAACCATCTCCCACGAGACATTTCCCGAAGATTCTACTGCATTTTCAACATGGACCCTCCGGCACTTGGGTACCAACCACAAAAAAAAAGGGCCATTCATCTCCAAACAAGAGGAAGATCACTTTCATGAGTTCTACCCAATGGTGCATCTGCTCTCAATACAATGCCAAGATAAGTTGGGCTTCACACCGAAAGGTCTTCACATCCCGCCATCTACACTCGCAAACAACAAGTCCACGACACTTGGGGCTTAGTAATCTCTCGAAGCTTGGTATCAATGATCTTCTCTTGGAGCTTTCTCACGTTAACAGCAAAAGGCGATTTATTTGAAAAGGTCAAGAGTCGATTCATCTTGGGGCTATGCAAGTCTCTCATAGTTTGGCATCAAAAGCATTCTAGGGGCTTTACAATCAGCAACCCCTTATCTCGGCATCGAATGTCTTTTGGTGCCCCATAATTGATACATCTCTTGGGGCTAGAAATCACTTTTCGTTGGATACAACGGCAACGACGACAGAATTCAAGCAAGACAATCCAGACTTCGATTGAACATGACTTGATCTTGGGTTGGCTTTACAAAACACACAATTAGGGATGGCCAAACTGAACCGGAACCGGAAAATCGAACCGGAATCAGACCGGAAAAGCCCGGAACCGGAGCAAAGCGGGGAGGAAACCGGAACCGGACGAACCGGAACCGTAAGGCATCCGGGCCGGTTCAGGGTCACATATATGCCGAACCGGACCGAAAATCCCTTGTTTTTCAATAATTTTAAAGGGGGGAACCGGAACCATACCGGAACCGGACCGAACCGGAACCGGATTGTGCCAAACCGGAACCGGAACGGGGGTAAGCACGGGCCGGTTCAGGGTCACCCTTTTGCCGAACCGGAACCGGGCCCGGAACCGGTTTTTGGCCATCCCTACACACAATGGTTAAAATGGTTCACCCACGAACTAAAAAAAAAAAAATCTTTTTCTCACGTGTGTGCATATTCTTTTCTTTCTAATTAAAAAAAAAAGAAAAAAAAAGAGATTTTATTTTCTTTTTTCTTTTCTTGCGCAAAATTATGTGTTTCCTTTTTGCTTTGCTCCTAGCATTCTCCCCCAGCATTCTCCATCATCCTTGAACTACGTTAGTCTGATTCTCTTAAAGGGATCGTAGGCATCCTTTTGGCACGACAAACCCATCACCCAGAATACCATCTCACCGACACTCCATCAAAGGCAAAAACAATTCATCATCACCAATCATCATTCTCCATCCAAAGCATGGACATTCTTCATCAAAAGCATTAAGGCATCCACCACCATGACACTAATCCATCCAACGGCAATGGTAAGTGAAGGTATGAATACATCCGAGGCTTTCCTCAAATCAAACAGCACACAAAATCACTTTCTCCATTCTTACAAAAATTCTCTCTCATGCAAAACTGCGTTCAAATCACATCACACCACAAGCACAATTTCTCTCATAACTGCCATTTCACATCTCATACATGTCACAAGCATATATACCTGCAAAGCACACACTTAAAAGGTACCACCACAAGGTCAACAACATCTGCAACTCAAGGCACTTCATCCCCAGCAGAATGTGATCCGCCGTCAACTACGCCTGCATCCCACAGAGTCAAACAATTACAGTTCAATGACAACAACTCGGTCCATGGTGAGCCGCAAAATCACCACCTTTCCATCAAGCAACACAACAATATCACATATAGGCAGACGGAGCCTCGGTTCCCGCCATCAGCAAACGGATCCTGCATTAGCAAATGGATCCCGCCATCAGCAAACGGATCCCGCTTCAGCAAACGGATCCTGCATTAGCAAATGGATCTCGCCATCAGCAAACGGATCCCGCTTCAGCAAATGGATCCCGCATCACTAAATGGATCCCGCATCAGCAAACGGATCCCACATCAGCAAACGGATCCTGCTTCAGCAAACAGATCTCGCATCAGTAAACGGATCCCGCATCAGCAAACGGATCCCGCCATCAGCAAATGGATCCCGCTTCAGAAAATGGATCCCGTTTCAGCAAACGGATCCCGCTTCAGCAAACGGATCCCGCTTCAGCAAACGGATCCCGCTTCAGCAAACGGATCCCGCTTCAGCAAAACGGATCCCGCCATATCCTTTCTATATCAATAAAGCCACTCACACAGGGAGCGCACTCCTATCCTTCGCAAATTTCAAATTCGTGTTTTATCGAGTCTTTGTTTTGTCTTGTCGATGTCCTCGGCGGTTGTATTTCTTTCGTCGACGCGTTTTTCTTTGCAATCCACGTCACCGAGGGGCTCTGTAGACACCTCGCCTTGGACCTCTCATGTCCCGATTGCATACACATTCTGTGTCTTCCTTTTTTCTGTCAATTTTCGTTAACTTTCGTTACTTTCCGATAAGTTCTCGACTTACCCCGATAGTCTTGGACTTGACTAAGTGACAAAGTCAACCTTGAGTCTTTATTTCATTTGTTTTTGTTGACTTTTGTGATGTTCGTTAAGTTTCTGACTGATCTCGTTAGTTTTGGGACTTAACTACATAACAGGGTTAACTTTTGGGTTAAAATATGTATTTTCTGAAGATGGGACGAGCGCGCCTCCGGCCTTCTTTGTGAAAGGCGCGCGCCTCCAATAGGGGGTGCGGAAGGAGCACGCTTCCCACCTCCAGAATCTCAGATTTTGCCAAATTTCCCTCCTTTTCTGATTTGTAAACTCCCAAGTCATTATGCCTTGGCTTGATCCGGGGAATAACCATTCTTGTCAACACAACCACCACCCCTACCCTATAAATACCTCTTGTTTCCACCATGGAAAAGGGAGGATCTTCCCTTTAACAAAAACTCTCTTAACACAACAAGATAAAATACTTTTCTTAACTCACAACTCTCACACACACACCCAAAAAAACTTCATTTTCAAGGGTGGTTGATATAGACAAGTTTGGTTCTTCCCCACTCAAGCTAAGGTATGGTCTTCTTCTAATCTCATCTTACTTCTTTTTACTTAGACATTCTCTTCATCTTTTTACCTTCTCAATGGGTATGCAATATCCATAAACGGAATACAACCAAAAGGTCACTTCACTATTGAAGTTTGGCCAAGGTTACATTCCCACATTTCAATTCCATTTTTACATTTAATTTCTTCTCTTAATATAATCGTTCAACATGTAATCTTTTGACATTTAATCAATAAAAGTATTTTCTTTCATTTCCCTTTCTTTTCATTTGTAATTGTTAGCACTTTTATATTAATAAATCAAAGGAATTTCCTATGCATTAGAACACCAAAAGTAGCAAGACCCGCGTAAGCGGGGAGGAGTGGGTGTTTAAGTACTTCCCACTCCGTCACCTAACCCCCGAACCCTTCTCTTCCCGAATCTCTGGTTTTCGTACATAAAAAAATTGGCTTTTCTTAGGTTTTCTCGCGTTCCTCTAAAACGTGGGTGGCGACTCTTAAAATCAAGTAGACATCCTAGGGTAATTCGCGCGCTCTAGCCAAGCCGCGGTTCCCCGGGGTATCTACAGTAAAATATGTCTGCTGATTGCATGTCTCGTACGAGACATAGGTGTCTCGCACGAGACTGTCCCCCATATATATATATATATATATATATATATATTTTTTTTATTATATGCACACCCTGATTTCTGCCTTGACTGCCTTTTCAGGTTTTCAATCTAGCGGGCTTATTTTCTCGTGCCTTTGGCTCTAACTTTTGCCTAGGCCGCCCTTGCGGTTTTCAACCTAGCGAGCTTTCTATTTTTCTTTGAAATAGGGGATGGAGCTACGAGTAGTACTTCTTCAGCTTGTCCGTGTTGACTGTCTTTGGCAGTTGATCTCCATCTAGGTCTGCGAGTTGTACCGCTCCTCCGGAGAAGATCTTCTTGACTATGTAAGGGCCTATTCATCTTGGTCCCCACTTTCCCATAGGATTGAATGGTCCGGGACGGTGTTCGCGTAGGACAAGGTCCCCTTCTTTGATGTTTCTGGACTTGACTTTCTTATTGAATGCTCGGCCATTCTTCGTTGATATGCTTGGATATGCTCGCGGCTCGAAGTCATCGTTCATCTAGCAGGGCTAGTTTCTCATAACGGTTGTCCAACCATGTGACTTCATTGACTTGGTTTTCTAGGAGAACCCTTAGTGATGGTACTTCTAATTCGATTGGTACCACTGCTTCCATCCCATAGGCTAGGGCGTATGGAGTTTCACCGGTGGCGGTACGGATCGTAGTACGGTAGCCCCAGGGTGAAAAAGGTAGCTTGTCGGGCCAGTCTCTGCCGGTCTTAGCCATTTTTTTGATGATGGTCTCTATGGTTTTGTTAGCAGCTTCGACTGCTTTATTGGTTTGGTCGGTACGGGGACGCCTTATGTCTCTCTATCTTGTACTCTTCAAGTAGTTGGTCACATTCCTTTTTAAAGTGCGTACCATTGTCAGATATCATCTCATGAGGTATCCCATATCGGCATATGATGTTGGTCTTAATGAACTCAGCCACCGTTTTGGCATTTAAAACTTTGTAGGGTTGAGCCTCGATCCACTTAATGAAGTAATCAACGGCGACCAACACGAATGAGTGTCCATTATGACCTGTCGGTGAGACTTTGCCAATGACGTCTATTCCCCATGTAGAAAATGGCCAAGGGGATGTCATGGGGTATAACACGAACGGTGGTGCGTGTTGCAAGTTGGCATGTATTTAACACTTGTGGCATTTTCTAACCATCTCGGTGCAGTCGGCTTCCATTGTAGCCCAAAAGTATCCTAGTCGGATAACTTTCTTTTCTAGCATGTTTCCATTCATGTGGGTTCCACAGACTCCTTGATGGACTTGGTCCATGATTTCTACGGCTTCGTGCTCATCAGCACAGAGTAGACACTGCTTGTGGTGTTTCTTGTAGAGGCGATCACCTATAATAATGAATTGGGCGGCAAACCGCTTGAGGGCTATCTTCGCTTTAGGTGATGCGTCTTATGGGAATGTTCCGTCTAGGAGGAAATGCCCTACATCATAATACCAAGGTTTATCGTCCAAGGCATTTACGGAAACAGAGCCACACTCTTCTTTGCAGTCGTGCAGGTCTATGATTGAGTAATAAGCAGGAGTCGTTCGCCTCGCGACTTTGAAGGTTTTGACCTCAGTCCATTCGGGAATTTCTACAAGTGATGCTAGCATGGCTAGCGAGTCTGCTAAGCGGTTCTTATCTCTAGGAAGATAGTAGAAAGTGACCTTTTTGAACTATTTGACCAAGTCTTGTAGATGGTCATTATATTTCTGGAGTGTAGGATCTTGTACCTTCCACTTCTTGAGTGACTGATAGATTATAAGTTATGAATCTCCGTACACTTCTAGTTCGGTCACATTTCTTTCTAAGGCTGCTTCAAGCCCCGCTATGCCAGCTTTGTACTCGGCAATATTGTTAGTGGCCTCGAAGTCAAGGCGGATTATGAGTGGAGTGTAGAAATCTGAGGGATCTACTAGTAACATGCCAATACCATATCCCTGTTTATTGGCAGCGCCATCGAAAAATAATTGCCACTTATTTTATGCTATTACCATGATATCCTCATCAGGGAATCGCGGTTCTTCCCCCTTTGCTTCATCACACGGAAATTCGGCTAAATGATCAGCAAAGACTCTTCCTCTCACGGATTTCTGTGTGATGTAAGTGATATCATACCCCGCGAGCATAAAGTACCACTTGGCTATTATAGAGGAGACATGCGACTTCTCGAAGATGTACTTCATTGGGTCCATTCGGGCAATCAGTTGTACAGGAAATGCTTCCATGTACGGCTTTAGTCTCTCAGCTACCCATACCATTGCAGCACATGAATTTTCTAATGCGGAGTAATTCAATTCAGCCCCTTAGAAGCGACGACTGACAAAGTACACGGCATTCTCTTTCTTCGAATCGGGTTGCTCTTGTGCTAACATAGCCCCTAGTGCGTTGTCATTGACTGTGAGGTACAAGGTCAACGGTTTCTCTTTATACGGTGGGACCAATACTGGAGGGTTTACCAAATATTCCTTGAATTTTCGAAGGCTTCTTGACATTCTTCGGTCCATTCTAGGGATGCATTCTTCTTGAGGAGCTTAAAGATGGGCTCGCACATCGTCGCGAGCTGATTGATGAAACGACTAATGTACTGATGGCGACCCATGAATCCCTTGACTTCTTTCTGCGTCTTAGGTGGAGGCATGTCAATGATGGCTTTAATTTTAGCGGGATCTACTTCTATACCACGCTCGGTGACCATGTACCCAAGACTTTTCCTTTCACTACCCCAAACGTGCACTTGGCCGGATTAAGTCTCATCTTGTAGTGTCTCAACCTTTCAAAGAACTTTCTGAGGTCGACGAAGTGCTGCTTATCGGAGCCTTTGGAGTGTATGATCATGTCATCAACGTACACCTCCATCTCTTTATGTATCATGTCATGGAACAGCACAGTTACAGTTCTCTTGTACGTGGCTCCGACATTTTTGAGTCCGAACGGCATGACTGTATAACAGAACGTCCCCCAAGGTGTGGTGAACGCTGTTTTATGTTGGTCTTCCTCGGCCATGAGGATCTGGTTGTAACCAGCGAATTCATCTACGAATGAACGGACTTCATATTTTGCGGTATTGTCAATGAGCATGTCTATGTTGGGAAGAGGAAAATCATCTTTCGGAGATGCTCTGTTGAGGTCACGGAAATCTACGCAGACGTGATGACACGCCCCCAGGTCCCGGGATCCCCTAATAGAACCTCGAACCAGGATGCGTGTGACTAACAAGAAGCAAGAACTAACAACAAACTGGATGGCAACTGTTTAAAAAACTGACATGACATATATACTCAAGAGTAAGGAGCTAAGATATCTCACAACACGAGTTCTAGACAAGAAAATTTAAACCAAACATGATTATACACAGCGGAAACATGCCTAGCACATATGCTGGCATTACAAGATGTCTAGAGAATACAAGAGACAACAAGTCTACCAAAAAATACTGAGTTACAAAACCCATAATACAACGTCCTCACCAAAGTGTAAAAGGACCACAATTCCCAAAAGAATAACCACCTGCGTAGTAAGCTCCCTGCTATGTCGAGCCTCACTGCGCACTATCACTAGCCTTCCTTTGATCTAAGGAAAACAAATAAACAAGGAGCGGGATGAGATAAATCTCAGTAAGCTATTAGATGCAACTACATGACATGTTATCATGCAATTCAAGTAGATACTCAAGTAATCATATATCAAGTATCATCAAGTAACAAGTATATGAGAGGCTAAGCCAACTCATCAAGTAGCACATAAGGCTAAACAAGCAAGTTATAAAGGATATTGCTTCCTTCCTTATTCCTCCCAAGAATACCATTGTTGTCGTAGCTTTTATTACTTTGACAAATCACTATCAATATCAAGAAACTGGCGAGAAACTGAATATGCAGTTCTTATAAGAAGACTCGGTAACCAGTGTCATTCCCAAGATCAAGACTCACGAGGTGTTCAAGAGTTTAGCATTCACTTAAGTCGGGCGTATTGCTCCAACCAAGGAAGCTATGCCCTTACTACGGCCGGTAGTAAGGGGTCAAGCGAAAATACATAGGGACCCGATTATCACTTAAGCCCCAGCTCTCGCGATAAGCGTGAACCTATATATTTCCGAACAAGCAAGGAGACCCAGCTGGACTCACACAAGAATGTACAAGTAGGTATTTACTTGAACTACGGGAGAAGAACTAATCCAAAAGTAGTGGACTAGCTCAACAAGGAACATGCTTCAAGTAATCAAGAAGTCACCTTGTTATCAAGCAATTATATGCAATGTTTGCACATACACAACAAGAACATGTCTCATACAAGTTAGTGCTTATTCATAGCACTTTCTAGTTCATTACCATACATATGTATTGGCATCAAGTCATGTACAAGATTTAATTATCTTATATTCAAGTTATAATTCCAATCTTCATTCAAGCATGTATAAGAGTTATGCATTTACTCTTACAAAATCATAATCTTATTCTTAGGATGTTCAAATCTAAAACTTTTTTCTAATGCCCTAAGGTGCACAATCATTGGTTCCAAGACAAGTATAACACATTAGTGCTTATTCATAGCACTTTCAAGACATATAACAGAGTTGTTACTCTTATACTTAACTTCTCATTTGTGTTCTATAAGTGTTCATGTTCAAGACTAAGTTCTAATGCCCAAAAGGTACATATACACTTGCTAGGACATCTTATACTAAGGTTCTATGCCTTAGGAGGGATAAATTTTCATCTCCATTTAGGTTAAAACACTTTTGTGAAACAGGGGTTCTGGGCGGTTGCCCAACCCCAGCCTGGGCGGTCGCCCAAAATCACAATTTTTGAAACCCAAGTCTGATGATATGGGCGGTCGCCCATAACCACTCTGGGCGGTCGCCCAAGGCCTAATTCAGCAAAAACCCATTTTATTTCCCAGGCTTAGAATTCTCCGTCCCAAGCGTAGGAGTAACTTTTTACTAACATTTACACATACCCAAGGATGCATTAACATTCTCAATTCACATATTTCAAATTCTTTCATTATTTTTACACATAGGGTTATACTCCATTTGTCCCAAAATTACAAGTATCACAAAAATCGCCCCAAACACGAAATTGACAAACAAAAGTATCAGGAATAACATATATGCATGTTATTACAAGCAAGGGGGAGCTAATAATTTACCTAGTCAAAAATCAAAGTTACCAAATAAATTTCTGATCGGCCTGGAACGCTCTATTCAACGCCACGAATATTTATCCGGGATCGGAATCAAGAACAGAGGGATAATTAAACTCGAGGAGTCGAGAATAGGGTAAACCCTAAACATACTTTCAAGAACCAGAGAAAGAACGAGAAGAAACTGATTTAGGGAATGCTTTCTCAGGCAAACCCACAAGATATACATTCAACTTTCCAAGAATGACACCTAGGCCCCTCAAGTTTTACTTTTAACAAAAAGGCCCCTAAAGTCAAATTTTCACAAATGACCCTAAAGTCAAACTAGACATTTAACCACCTTAATATTCTAAAGTAGTTAAGAAATTAACCCAATTAAAACTAACATATAATATGCAAGTTCAAGTATTTAACAAGTAAGTCAAATATTTAACAAGATTAAGGATGAGCGTTACATCCTCCCCACCTTAAAGAAAATTCGCCCACGAATTTTACTTACCAAAATTTTCAAATAGGCTCGGGTATTTATCTCGCATCTCTTTCTCAGTTTCCCAAGTATCCTCTTCTATTTCATGATTCCTCCAAAGGACCTTCACAATAGGAATCCTTTTGGTGCGCAGAACTTGCTCTTTCCAGTTAAGAATTTCAACAGGTTGTTCCTCATAAGACAAATCAGGCTGAAATGGAATAGCCTCATACTCAAGAACATGCGACTCATCCACCATATATTTGCGAAGCATAGATACATGGAACACATCATGAATACCAGATAAAGAAGGTGGTAAAGCCACTCTATAAGCCAATTTACCAACTCTTTCAAGAATTTCAAATAGACCTATATAACGAGGAGATAACTTTCCTTTCTTCCCAAATCTCTTTATACCTCTACGAGGAGAGACTTTCAAGAATACAAAATCACCTACCTGGAATTCAAGATCCCTTCTGCGATGATTAGCATAACTCTTTTGTCTACTCTGAGCTGTGCGCAATCTATCTCGAATGAGTTTCACACTCTCAACTGATTGTTGAACCATTTCAGGTCCCAAAATCCTAGCTTCTCCCACTTCATCCCAGGATATAGGAGATCGACATTTTCTGCCATAAAGAGCTTCATATGGAGCCATTTTAATGCTAGACTGATAACTGTTATTATAAGCAAACTCAGCCAAAGGAAGATAAGTATCCCAACTGCCTTTAAAGTTAACAACACAAGCACGTAACATATCCTCGAGAATTTGTATAAGTCTCTCAGATTGCCCATCAGATTGAGGATGAAAAGCTGTACTAAAATTAAATTTAGTACCCATGGTACCTTGAAGAGCCTGCCAGAATCGAGAAGTAAAACGAGGATCTCTATCAGATACAATACTCACAGGAACTCCATGGAGTCGAACAATCTCCTGAACATACAAAGATGCCAACTGAGACAATGAATATCCCATAGAAACAGACAAGAAGTGAGCTGATTTAGTCAACCTGTCCACTATAACCCAAACAGCATCATGGCCTCGTCTGGTACGTGGTAAACCAGTCACAAAATCCATCGTGATATGCTCCCATTTCCACTCTGGAATTTCTAATGGTTGAAACAAACCTGCTGGACGTTGATGTTCCACTTTTACTTGTTGACAAGTCAAACATTTGGATACATACTCCGTAATTTCTCTTTTCATGTTGTTCCACCAAAAATGTTTCTTCAAGTCTTGGTACATTTTAGTGCTTCCAGGATGAATAGTATACTTGGCTTTGTGAGCCTCTTCAAGAACTTTCTTCTTTATCTCAAGATCAACTGGAATACAAACTCGGCCTCGAAAGGTAAGAATTCCATCACTGTTGAAAGAAAAATCTGGTTGCTTTCCTTCATTCATTCCGCTAATAATTTTCTGCAATTCAGAATCAGTTACCTGAGCTTCTTTGATCTGTTGGAGTAAATCTGAAGTAGCCTTTATATTAGCAAGAATAATTCCATGATTTGATTCACAAGGACTCCATTCACACAAGTCTTCTAACAATTTCCATTCACGAATCATCAAGCAAGAAATATAAGTCTTTCTGCTCAGTGCATCTGCCACAACATTTACTTTCCTGGATAATAAAGGATAGTACAATCATGATCCTTCAATTTCTCCATCCATCTACGTTGTCTCATGTTATGTTCTTTCTGAGAAAACAAGTACTTCAAGCTCTTATGATCTGTAAAGACTTCAAATTTGGTTCCATACAAGTAATGCCTCCATTTATGCAAAGCAAAAATAATCGCAGCCAACTCTAAATCATGAGTAGGATAATTCTTTTCATAAGGAGATAATTTTAGAGAAGCATAAGCTATTACCTTTCCATCTTGCATTAAAACACAACCCTATACTTCTTTAGAAGCATCAGTATAAACCATAAAATTTTCAGAACCACTAGGCAAAGCCAAGACTGGAGCTGTAGTCAAGCGCCTTTTTAACTCTTGAAAACTTGCTTCACACTTGTAATTCCACTAAAAAAAATAGCTTTTCGAGTCAAATTAGTCAATGGAGTAGCAATCTTGGAGAATCCCTCAATGAACCTCCGATAATAACTAGTCAAGCCCAAGAAACTACGGATCTCTGTCACTGTAGTTGGCCTCTTCCAGTTTACAACTGCTTCAACTTTGGAAGGATCTACTGCAATACCAATAGCAGACACAACATGTCCCAAGAATGAAACCTCTTCTAACCAAAAAGCACATTTGCTGAATTTTGCAAATAATTGTTTCTCACGAAGAACTTGCAATACTATTCTGAGATGTTGATCATGCTCAGCCCGTGATTTAGAATACACAAGAATATCATCAATGAATACCACCACGAAACAATCAAGATATGGCTTGAAGATACGGTTAATCAAATCCATAAATACAGCTGGAGCATTTGTCAAACCGAATGGCATAGCAATAAACTCATAATGCCCATACCTGGTACGGAAAGCTGTCTTTGGTATATCCTCAGATCTGATTTTCAACTGATGATAACCACTTCTCAAGTCAAGCTTCGAGTATACTACTGAACCTTGAAGCTGATCAAACAAGTCATCAATATGAGGTAACGAATATTTGTTATTTATGGTTACCTGATTAAGATATCTGTAATCAATACACAATCGCAGAGTCCCATCTTTCTTTCTGACAAATAACACTGGTGCACCCATGGTGATACACTAGGCCTGATGAAGCCCCTTTCAAGTAATTCCTCAAGCTGTGTTTTTAATTCTCTCAACTCAGCTGGAGCCATTCTATAAGGTGCTTTAGAGATTGGTGCTGTACCTGGTAATAACTCAATACAGAACTCAAGCTCTCGATCAGGTGGCATGCTATACTCAGAAGAGAACACATCTGAAAATTCAGACACAACAGGAATATCTTCCATCTGGGGAACAGATAAACTCTGGTCAAGCACACATGCGAGATACCCGCACAACCACGAGATAAAAGTTTGTAGCTTTTAAAGCAGAAATAACACGTATAGCACATAAAGGCCTATCACCTTCAAAGGTAAAATCAGGCAAACCAGGTATAGAAAAAGTTACTACTTTTCTATGACAATCAACAAATGCATGATGCACATAAAGCCAATCCATGCCAAGAATCACGTCAAAGTCCCTTATAGGTAACACGACTAAGTCAGCAAGAAGGGCATGATCACCCACAAGAACCTCACATTTCTTGTAAACCTCAGAAGCAAACATGCAATCTCCCATATGGGAAGATACTTCTAGCACATAAGGCATAGAATCCGGAAGAACATGCAAATGCGACACAAAATGAGATGCCACATAAGAATGAGATGAGCCTGGATCTATCAGGACTCGCGCTCTCGTACTAGAAAGTAATATAGTACCTCCTATGACCGCAGAAGACTCAGCTACACCCTGCTGATCTAGAGCAAACACTCGACCCTGAACTTTTGGTCGACCCCCACTATCTCTCTTAGTACCTGAGGCCTGTTGACTCGTACCCCCAACTTGACTTCCTTTGCCTTTAGGACAATTCTTGATAAAGTGCCCAGTTTCACCACAAGATAAACATCTTCCTTGCTTTAGCCAACACTTGTCTTCAGAATGGCCTTCTTTCAAAGAATAACCACATACTCTCCTGGGACCTTGAACTGTTGTCCTCGAACCAATTGATACACTACCTTTACTTTCAGATGGCTGTCGGAATCGACGATCTTGGCGGCTAGATTTACCACCCTTAGAACCAGATCCCTGAGCTTTCTCTGATACACGACCAGTCATGGTTGTTCCCAACTTCACCTTGTGTTCTTCAATGTCATTTTCAATAGCATAAGCCTTCTCCACTGCTTGATGATAACTAGTAAGCTGTAGAGAAAGAAGTTGCTTCCTATACTCAGTCCTCAACCCCTTCACAAACCTCTGTGCCTTTTTGGTTTCATTTGGAACTAAGTGATCACAAACCTCGCCAATTCTGTGAACTTGGTTGAGTATTGCCCCACTGTCAAGCTTCCCTGCTCCAGATTAAGAAATTCTATCTCTTTTCTGTCTTGAACCACTGTTGGAATAAACTGTGACTTGAATGCTTTAAGAAAATTCTCCCAAGTCTGTGGTACCCCTTCCAGTTCCCAGCTCTTATTCAACACTTGCCACCAATGTTTCAGCGGCTTTCTCAAGTTTAAAGGTTGCAAAGGTTACCTTATCACCACCTGCACATCTCAAGGCTGTAAAGATCTTCTCAATACTTTCAATCCACTCTTCTGCCTTCTTAGCATCAAATTCCCTGTCAATACGAGGTTTCAACTTCAAGAACCTTGTAAGTCGATTAGGATAATCCCAGACTATATTATCATCCATCTCTTCTTGAGGAGTTATAGATCTCAGCTGATTACTACCACTTGTACCTTCAGAACTCATTGTACCTGTAGGTAAACACTCGGCGTTAATAACACCCCAAGACTCACCTATCTAGGCCATTGACCCTATCCAGACTTAGAGCAACCAAGGTAGCTAAAAAGGTAGCTAAACCAGGGTAGCTCTGATACCAACCTGACACTACCCCTAGGTCCCGGGATCCCCTAATAGAACCTCGAACCTGGATGCGCGTGACTAACAAGAAGCAAGAACTAACAACAAACTGGATGACAACTGTTTAACAAACTGACATGACATATATACTCAAGAGTAAGGAGCTAAGATAGCTCACAACACGAGTTCAAGACAAGAAAATTTAAACCAAACATGATTATACACAGCGGAACATGACTAGCACATATGCTGGGCATTACAAGATGTCTAGAGAATACAAGAGACAACAAGTCAACCCAAAAATACTGAGTTACAAAACCCATAATACAACGTCCTCACCAAAGTGTAAAAGGACCACAATTCCCAAAAGAATAACCACCTGCGTAGTAAGCTCCCTGCTATGTCGAGCCTCACTGCGCACTATCACTAGCCTTCCTTTGATCTAAGGAAAACAAAATAAACAAGGAACGAGGTGAGATAAATCTCAGTAAGCTATTAGATGCAACTACATGACATGTTATCATGCAATTCAAGTAGATACTCAAGTAATCATATATCAAGTATCATCAAGTAACAAGTATATGAGAGGCTAAGTCCAACTCATCAAGTAGCACATAAGGCTAAACAAGCAAGTTATAAAGGATATTGCTTCCTTCCTTATTCCTCCCAAGAATACCATTGTTGTCGTAGCTTTTATTACTTTGACAAATCACTATCAATATCAAGAAACTGGCGAGAAACTGAATAAGCAGTCTTATAAGAAGACCCGGTAACCAGTGTCATTCTCAAGATCAAGACTCACGAGGTGTTCAAGAGTTTAGCATTCACTTAAGTCGGGCATATTTGCTCCAACCAAGGAAGCTATGCCCTTACTATGGCCGGTAGTAAGGGGTCAAGTGCAAATACATAGGGACCCGATTATCACTTAAGCCCCAGCTCTCGCGATAAGCGTGAACCTAAAATTTCTGAACAAGCAAGGAGAACCAGCTGGACTCACACAAGAATGTACAAGTAGGTATTTACTTGAACTATGGGAGAAGAACTAATCCAAAAGTAGTGGACTAGCTCAACAAGAACATGCTTCAAGTAATCAAGAAGTCACCTTGTTATCAAGCAACTATATGCAATGTTTGAACATACACAACAAGAAGAACATGTCCTCATACAAGTTAATGCTTGTTCATAGCACTTTCTAGTTCATTACCATACATATGTATTGGCATCAAGTCATGTACAAGATTTTATTATCTTATATTCAAGTGTTATATTTCCAATCTTTGGACATTCAAGCATGTATAAGAGTTATGCATTTACTCTTACAAAATCATAATCCTATATTAGGATGTTCAAATCTAAAACTTGTTCAATTCCTCTAAGGTGCACATCATTGGTTCCAAGACAAGTATAACACATTAGTGCTTATTCATAGCACTTTCAAGACATATAACAGAGTTGTTACTCTTATACTTAAGTTCTCATTTGAGTTCTATAAGTGTTCATGTTTAAGACTAAGTTCTAATGCCCCAAAAGGTACATATACACTTGCTAGGACATCTTATACTAAGGTTCTATGCCTTAGGAGGGATAAACTTTCACCTCCATTTAGGTTAAAACACTTTGTGAAACAGGGGTTCTGGGCGGTCGCCCAACCCCAGCCTGGGCGGTCGCCCAAAATCACAATTTTTGAAACCTAAGTCTGATGATATGGGCGGTCGCCATAACCACTCTGGGCGGTCGCCCAAGGCCTAATTCAGCAAAAACCCAATTTCTTTCCCAGGCTTAGAATTCTCCGTCCCAAGCGTAGGAGTAACTTTTTACTAACATTTACACATACCCAAGGATGCATTAACATTCTCAATTCACATATTTCAATTCTTTCATTATTTTTACACAGAGGGGTTATACTCCCTTTGTCCCAAAATTACAAGTATCACAAAAATCGGCCCCAAACACGAAATTGACAAACAAAAGTATCAGGATAACATATATGCATGTTATTACAAGCAAGGGGGGGCTAATAACTTACCTAGTCAAAAATCAAAGTTACCAAATAAATTTCTGATCGTCCTGGAAACGCTCTATTCAACGCCACGAGTATTTATCCGGGATCGGAATCAAGAACAGAGGGATAATTAAACTCGAGGAGTCGAGAATAGGGTAAACCCTAAACCTACTTTCAAGAACCAGAGAAAGAACGAGAAGAAACTGATTTGGGGAATGCTTTCTCAGGCAAAACCCACAATATACATTCAACTTTCCAAGAATGACACTAGGCCCCTCAAGTGGCCCCTAAAGTCAAATTTTCACAAATGACCCTAAAGTCAAAACTAGACATTAAACCACCTTAATATTCTAAAGTAGTTAAGAAATTAACCCAAGTAAAAACTAACTATAATATGCAAGTTCAAGTATTTAACAGTAAGTCAAATATTTAACAAGATTAAGGATGGCGTTACACCGAAACCTGCACAGTATTAGCCAACCAGGTTGGATACTCTATCACTTTGATGAACCAACACTCAGGAGTTTCTCTATCTCTTGCTTGACTTGTACCGACCACTCTGGCTTAATTCTGCGGAGTTTCTGCTTGACTGGCTTTGAATTGGGAAGCAGCGGTATCTTGTGCTCAACAATCGAATTGGGTAGCCCCGGCATATCTTTGTAGGACCAAGCGAACACATCTACGAATTCTCTGAGAAGCGCTATGAGGGCTTGTCGGTCTTCCCCCTTGAAGAAACTGCCAATCTTGGTCTCTTTCGGATCATCCTCCGTCCCCAGATTAACTGTTTGCATTTATTCGGCATCAATAGGACCATTTCCGCCACGATGACCTACTTGCTTATTAATTTCTTTTAATATTTGTTCATTTTCTTGATCTATCTAGTCATATGACTCATTATTATCTAATTCGTTATAGTTATTAGTTAATTCATCATTTACGACGTTAGAAATCTCAGGATACTCAGAAAGATCTATTTTTTATTAAGAAAGTAGGGGAATACATGTTCCACGATGACATCCAAGTCCTCTTGGGTGAGCTCATCGGTAGCGGTATCTGATTCTAAGGTAAGAGTTACAAATTTTCTTTCTCTATGGGGATGGGGAGTGCATCCTAACTCCTTGATCAGGAAGTCTTCACTTGCTATGGGTCCCCCAGTTGTGTACCAGTTCTGGATGGGCTTGTCACTCTTCTTGATGAGATTGGTGTAGTCTTGGTTTGGAGCGTCCCCCTTGTCTATTGCATTGATCTGAGTGTCCTCTAGCTTGCAAAGGTTGAGAAATTGGCACAGTAGGTCTTCTCCCAACACAAAGTCCCACTCACTGAATTCTTCGACCTTGGTACCCTCTAATTCTCGAGGTAGCCACGAGAATTGCATCGGTTCTGTTTCAAGTGAGTACGGATCACAGTCATTGAATATTTCAAAGCCTGGTTGGCGTTTCCCCCTATGGTCGATCCATGGTTCAGAGAACATGAAGTACGACAGATTTTCGCCTTTGCGTACAAAGTATCCGTTTAGAGTCCTTCGATAGGTTGGTACTAGGGCACTATGTATGAGGTCCAATCCCTTTCTTCCTTAGGGATTCCCTTGAGTGGTGACACATACCCTAGACCATATTCTGGGGGGCATAGAACGACAGGTGGTGGTTATTTTATCCCTTGTAAATCTTTGCCAAGCCCAAGACCGGGGAAGTACCCTTCTTTTAGCATCATGTTAAGTACTGGGCGTGTTCCGGAGAATGGAATCGCCTTGGAATAGTCATTTTCATTGTGTACTTCTACCATCCCTACACTACTTTTATTTTGAATTTCGAATCCATTGAAGAGGTGGTCGGCTGCCTCATGCTGAATTTCTAAGATCGGGCTAGCAGTGACAAGTTCCCCAAGTACGGTGACTATCATGTCGTTGTGTTTGAACTTGACACACTGATGGAGAGTTGATGGTACTCCTCCTGTCTGATGTAGCCACGGACGCCCCAAAAGAAGGTTTAAAGAAGAGGGGATGTCAATGACTTGGAATTCAGCCTTTGTAGTTATCTCTCCCACTATAACTGTTAGAGTGATCGCCCCTATAGGTGAACGTGAAGTGAAGTCAAACCCAGTACAGTAAGATTTGACGGTTTAACCTCTCTTGAGGTAAGGCCAAGCGTCACCATGACTTTCTTTGGTAAGACATTTATGGCGGACCCATTGTCTACTAGGATTCTGGGGATTCGATGCCCATTGACCCTTATGGTTATGTAGAGTGCTTCGGTGTGCCCTCCACCGTATTATGGTAGATCTAAGTCGGTAAATGTGATCACATTGCCAAATTGGATTTGGCCTACCATTTGCGTTAACTCTCCGGGAGTTATATTTTTGGGCACTTCGACTTGGGCTAATGCTTTTGATATCATCATTAGATGTTTATGAGATGAGCCTAAGAGATCCCATATGGAGATGTTGGCTTGCGTTTTCTTTGATTGCTTAAGAAGTGGGTCGTCAAGCTCAACGGGTTCGGGCTCTTTTGAAGATGATGGCTCTTCTATTCTGGATCTTTGTTGATTACAACCGATCGGAGCGGGTGAGTAAGTTAACATCTTCCTTTTCTTTATTATTCTTCCTATCTAGTATTTGATCCCAAGACAACATGTAACAGAAAGAAACTTCATTATTAAACTTTGGAGTGCTCTCGCCCACATTTGGGATTAGGCGAGTAGTCTCCTCTCCTTACCAGCTATCTCTATTACATTGATCCCTCCTCCGCAGTTGGGAGAGGGTTTGTCACTACATTAGGAACCCCTAACTGCTTAGAGTCTATGAGATCTTGGATCACATCTTTGAGGTTGTGGCAAGAGTCGGTGTCGTGGCCACTGAACTGGTGGAATTTGCAGTAGAGATGATGAGCATGATTGGTGGGGAGTTCCTTTGGAGTAGTAGGAGTCTTCCTTGGTGTGATTTACCGGCTTCCACGAATATGTCAAACATTTTGTTCTGAGTGATGCCTTCATACTTGTGGTAGGTTCTTGGCTTTGCCTTAGCTCTGGATTCAACTTCCATTTTGTAACACTCTCTTTGGGCTTGTAGGCATGCTTTTAGTGTATCGATCTTCTTCTCATAGTATTCTTCTTGCATGAGTAGGCCTTTTCAGAATGCGCCTACTTCCTCTTCTCCGGCTAGCAATTGATTTAGGAGAAATTTGATTTGTTTGTCGAAGAATTCCTTTTGTGTCCGTAGTCGAGTCATAAATTCTTCTTCTATTTCCCTCTTGAAGCGTGCATACAAGACCGTTGCGTACACCTCAGAGAGTTGACCCACTTCCCCCTCTAGTCGAGCTTTGAGGTCGTTGAGTTCTTGAGTAAACTTGGCGCTTGAAATTGTGTTGGGAGTGTGGAGCTACCTTGCTGATCGGACGGACTGAGAGTACAAAAACTGTGTCAAATCCAGGCTGGGGTCCCAACAAGTCAGCTTTTATGAAATAGGGTTGACCAACACGGCAGATTCACAGAAAAGGAGAGATGTCTCGTACGAGACAGTGGATGTCTCGTACGAGGCATCTAACCTGACAGTCAGATTTACAGATTTTAATCCTATTGGTCGGACGGAATTTAATCCATTTTGAGAGGTTACTATCTAGTTCATCCTAGAATAGTGGATTCTGTCACCCTAGAATATGAGCCCCTTGTATTTCACCTGTATTGCACTCTCCCAAACGGACAATTCGGGCAAGGGTCCCATATTCTCATCGGAATCCACCATTCAATTAACCAAACCTAAGTGATTCTGTAGTTGTTTTGTACTTTGTTAAACAACGCATTAATGCAATCAAACCTTGTGAATTTTAAGGGACAACCGAAAGGGACATGTTGAACGGTGCGGTCGAAACTAAGCCAAAATGGCATCCACAATCCCCCACAGAATAGCGAAAGTAGTAAAACGCAAACTCGGATTTCCGTAGAGAGGTTCTCCATTCTTTCAAAATCCTTTGTTCAACATTTTACCGAAGGGGCATTCGTCATATTCACAAGGGGAGTATTACAGATTGTAAAGATGCGTTATCTGGGCAAAGATTAAAACAACCCTAAGAATCGAACCGACCGGTCTCGAGGAGTGTCTTATTAACTAGTATGTATGCATGAGGTTGATGCAAGGCTTATGGCTAAGGCTCCCCATGAACACAGTCTAGGAGCGTGTCACGGAGTGGGTACACCATCTTTGGAGAGACCGGCAAGGGCCATTCGTTAGAATGGGGGTGCTGACCGACATCCGTCCTCCGATTGGGACTCGGGTTTATAGGGTATGTAGTGAAATTATTCTACATGTGTGCACGTGTGTGAGAGTCAAGATCTAGGTGACAAAGAGAAAATAGAGAGTTTTTTTTTTGAAAATAAAATAAAAACATTCAATGGCCGGGCCAAGTGGCTGCCTACGTTTCCCTCTTGTGGAGGAACTCAGGGCATCGTAGTTCACACATAAAACAAACGCAAGTAAAGCGAGGAATAAAACCAATTAGTAAGTACTCCTGCAAAACAGAGGTTAGTTTTATGATATATGGGGAGTTTCTTTGTCGCTAGGAGGGTCCTAAGACTCAGAAACAGGGGGAGAGAAGATCTGAAACCCTGTGCATGTGTTTGAACCGAACAAAGTTCCCTTTTCAAACCAGAGAGTCAGACAAGCTGGATAGAACTGGGATGTCTCGTACGAGACAAATGATTCCTCGTACGAGGCATCCTAGTTTGGGAGCAGAAATACAGCGCAGAACTACAGAATTTTGAAACAACGATGATTTCTTTCGATGCAAGTCTAACCACTTACTGTGAGCTCGTCCCCAGCGGAGTCGCCACTGTTTGCGCGCGGGCCGCGGTGCGTTTCGCGTCCTTCGATTTGCCTTTTGATTTGAGAGTCGCCACCATGTTGTTGTCGGAACACAGACCGAGGTATCTGGATTCGGGGGTTAAGTTATGAATTGGGAAGGTCAAGGAGCACCCAATTCACCCAATCTAGGATTGGTCTTGCTAAGAAATCATCATCGTTGTTTCAAAATCATGCAAAACATACGCAAAAGGAACCAAATAAATAATTTCTTATTTATTTGGAATGTCGGATCGTATGCTTCGAGACCATCTCTATGAATTAGAGAGGCTCTAGGCTGATCCTTTAATGGAATCACACTACTTGAAAGACAAAGAAAGCGATGAGAAGGTAGAAAAATGAGGAGTTTTACCTAAGCGTTCTTCGAGAGTCCTATGGATGGCCTTGACTAAAGGCCTTGATCTGATGAACTTGGCTTGAATGGTGTTGTGAAGGTTTGAATTTCGTTGGTGAGGGAGAGAGGATGATTATGAGGACTTCTTTGATCAGATATGGAGTGGTTTTGGGCGAATGGGGATTCTAGAGTTTTTTCGGTTCAAGAACCTCTTTATTTATAAGAGTTCTTGACCTAGGGTTTAAGACAAGAAGGTAAGTTTGGATGGGAATCAAGGACTTGATCTCCAAGGAGGTATTTTTGGACTCTGGGATTACTCATTAAGTTTTCCCTGGATTGCTTAAGTGTTTGCCAAGAAAAGGGGTTGAAATCAACAAGGAAACTGACCAAAACCCGACTGTCAAGGGGGATATCTCGTACGAGACATCTGAGTGCTGGAATTCACTTTTTGCCCTCTGCAGTAGTTTTAATGTTCATTTTGGCCCCTGACTAACGGAGTCAGTCAAAAACTTAATGAAACTTGTCCAACTTAACGAGTTTCGACCCAAATCAAAGGCGAGACGCAGAAGTAGTGTGATTATGAATGAATGTCCAAAATGGGGTGTCTAAAACTTGCAAAACTAAATATTTGGAAATGATATTACAAGATAATATATGAATCTTTGTCACCAAATTGTACAAAAAGTTGAGATTTTCAAATGTCACTTAAAAAGAAATTTGAACATTCATTTTGTTGGGTTAATGCCTTTGAATTTGGGACGCCGAGTTAAAGGATTAAACAACAGAGATATTTCGTAATTCCGGGACAGAGCGCAGAAGGAAGGTTTTCAAGTCAGTTTTGGACTAGGTTTCCAAGTTCCTAAGAGATTTTGAGATAAAATTTACTAGTATAAATAGAGGCAAGTAGTTTAGATTAAAATCACACCTCAGATTGTCATAGACAAATCATTAGAGTGCTCAGAGAAGATCAATAATTCTAGATCTAGGATTTTAGCACAGTCAGGAATTTGTGACCAAAATTCGTGCTAGCATAGATTAGTGTGATCTTGTAAAGAATTCTCCAGATTGATAATAATATTCTCTCCCCTCCCCGTCGACGTAACCAAGTTGGTGAACCACGTAAATCTGTGTTCTTGTGATTGCTCGCTTTTCTTATCAAGTCTTGTTATTGCTCTAACAAGTGGTATCAGAGCTTGGTTATAAAGGAGAATTAGCATCGACGGAAGAGATCCAAGATCGAAGAAAAACAAGGTAGCAGTTTCTGGTCCGTTTTTATCAAGTGCATCGGTGAAGAAAAAGGCGTAGCGCATTCGTTCACCGTTGGATCGAGCTGATTTTCGGTGAGTAGCTTTGGGACTCATAGATATTCGATCTGAACGGTGGAGATCGGATTTTGATGTCCGTAGAATCTAAAATTGTATCCGGGCAGAAGCTGCTGGTGTTTTGTGACCAAAATTCGTGCTAGCATAGATTAGTGTGATCTTGTAAAGAATTCTCCAGATTGATAATAATATTCTCTCCCCTCCCCGTCGACGTAACCAAGTTGGTGAACCACGTAAATCTGTGTTCTTGTGATTGCTCGCTTTTCTTATCAAGTCTTGTTATTGCTCTAACAAGTGGTATCAGAGCTTGGTTATAAAGGAGAATTAGCATCGACGGAAGAGATCCAAGATCGAAGAAAAACAAGGTAGCAGTTTCTGGTCCGTTTTTATCAAGTGCAGCGGTGAAGAAAAAGGCGTAGCGCATTCGTTCACCGTTGGATCGAGCTGATTTTCGGTGAGTAGCTTCGGGACTCATAGATATTCGATCTGAACGGTGGAGATCGGATTTTGATGTCCGTAGCATCTGAAATTGTATCCGGGAAGAAGCTGCTGGTGTTTTGTCTTCGATTGTATGCTTTTGGAGTTTCTTGTTGCGATTTCTCCAAGTGGCCCCAGAGCTTTAGTTCGTGGTTAGAGATTCAGGGATTCCGCTGCAGAGAACAAGAAGATGGGTCAAGGAGCAGATTCGATCGACAAGTTCAATGGGAAGAATAGTTTTTCTCTCTGGCAGATCAAGATGAAGGCTTTGTTGGTAGCCAAAGATTTATGGGAACCGTTGGAGATTGCAATCAGGGATCGTAAGGATCCCAAGGGTAAGGCAGTCACCACAGAAGGTACAGCAGAATAGTCAGAGAAAGACAAGATAGCAGCAGCAAAGGAGGTGGCGGCATTGAAGAAGTTAGATCAGAAGGCTCACGCCAAGATCATCAGACAGTTGGATAATGAGATCCTAACCAATGTTGCAGGAACAGACTCCGGAAGCGATCTTTGGTTGAAGTTGGAAGATATGTACATGACACGTTCATTGACCAACAAGTTATACCTGAAGAAGAAGCTATATGATTGTCGTATGACTGAAGGTACGCCCATAAATGATCATCTTGATAGATTTACTTCTGCATTACTTGAACTGCGTAATATAGGAGTAGTTGTTGATGACGAGGATGCAGCCTTGTAGCTTTTAGTATCTTTACCTATGTCTTATGAACATTATGTCGATTTTCGTGCATAAACCGTAAAGATGTGATCTCTCTAGAGGAAGTGAAAACTTCTCTCAAGACGAGGGAATTGTGCCGAAAAGCGAGTGAGAATGAGGCAGGACCCAGTCATCAGGTTTGGTTGCTAGTAGTAGCAACAGCAGGGGATCTAGTGGGAGGAAGAACAATCAAGGTAATTCTTCACACAAGAAGGGTCCGAAACCTGGGGATATCTGTAATTTCTGCAAAGAGAAGGGGTATTGGAAGTTCGACTGTCCCAGAAGGAAGCAAGGCAAGGCACCAGTCACAGCAGAGGCCATGACGTCTAGAGATTGCAGTTCAGATAAGGATTATGCTCTAGTAACATCAGAATCAGCATGCGCATCTGATGCGTGGATTCTTGATTCAGGAGCGTCTTACCATATCAGTCTTAGGAGAGAATGGTTTACCGGTTATAGGCAGATAGTTGGCGGTGATATAAGCATGGCCAACAGTACAGTCTGCAGGGTTGTCGGTATTGGTTCGATCAAGGTCAGGACACATGATGGTAGGGTTGTCACTTTGAACGAGGTTCGACACGTTCCGCTTATAACGAAGAATCTGATTTCTCTTAGTCAGTTAGACAACAAAGGGTTCAGTTTCAAAGGTAAAGGTGGATCAGTTAGTGTCTGTAACGGTTCAGAAGTGATGCTGAAAGGCCTTAAGCGGGGCTCCTTGTATTTCCTCCAAGGAAAGACGCTTGCAGAGTCGACTATGGCTGCATCAGAAGAGGTGAACGAGGGAGATATGTCTTAGCTGTGGCACATCAGGCTCGGTCACCTGAACACTCAATAGATGCATGAGTTGACTAGCAGAGATCTTCTTTATGGCCATAAGATCAAGGATCTTAAAGGCATTCTGGATTACATCCACTCAGAGAGTTGGGGACCTTCACGTCAGGAATTTCTAAGGGGGCACAGATATGTCTTGTCTATGGTTGATGATTACTTGAGGAGGCCTTGAGTGGTTATCATGGAGCACAAGAATGGGGTCCTAAGGAATTTTAAGGACTGGAAGATAGTAGTGGAGAACCAGACAGAGAAGAAGATCAAGAAGCTTCGGACAGATAATGGTTTGGAGTTCTGCAGTACTGAGTTCGATTCGTTTTGCAGAGAGGTGGAGGTTTCTAGACATCTCACCAGTAGAGGCACGCCACAGCAGAATGGTGTAGCAGAACGAATGAATCAAACATGGCTTGTGGGAGCGTTGTGCATGCTCTCCAATGCAGAGTTGTCTAAACGTTTCTGGGCAGAAGCGCTTAGTACAATATGTTACTTGATTAATCATGGACTTCATACTGGTATTGGCCTCAAAGTTCCCTATGAGGTATGGACTGGTAAATCCATGATTGTTTCAAGTGTTGGCGGTGTTGATAAACATGTGGAGCAACAAGATACTGAAGAGTTAGTTGTACCATAGTCAGATGTTGAAAAACAGGTGGAGCAACAAGATACTGAAGAGTTAGTTGTCCCACAGTCAGATGTTTATTAGGATCCACCAACAGAGACAAAGACTGAAGCACCAGAAAGTTCAAGTTCAGTTCCTAAAGAACATGGGTTAGCACAAGGAGGGTCTAGAAGAGCTAATTTCAGGAATGGATTTGAAGACTTGGTGTCTTATGCACTGCCGGTTGCTGAGGAAGTGGAGCCCGTTCTTACGGAACCTTCTACTTTCAATAAAGCAGATACATGTTCAAAGTCATCTCAGAGGTATGCGGCTATGGGTGATGAGATGGAGTATCTTCACAGGAATCAGACTTGGAAGTTGACCACAAGGCCAGAAGGCAGAAAGATTGTGACTTGCAAGTGGATCTTCAAGAAAGGGGAAGGGATGTCACCGGCAGAAGGGTTCAAGTATAAAGCTCAAGTTTTTGCAAGGGGTTTCACACAGAAAGAAGAGGTGGACTATAATGGGATCTTCTCACCAGTGGTCAGACACACTTCGATCAGAGTGTTGCTAGCAATAGAGGGAGAGATATACATGATACAGTCAGAAGGATTCCAAGTTCCTGGTAAGGAAGATCAAGTTTGTAGATTGAAGCAAACGCCTAGGCAGTGGTATAAGAGATTTGACAGCTATATGATAGCAGCAGTCAAGAAGTCAGAGATTCAGAAGTCGAAAGGCTTATTGGTCGCAGAGATGAAGGGTTCGGGTGACGCGAAGAAAATTCTGGGTATGGAGATCTATAGAGAAAGAGCCAAATGGAAATTGTTCTTATCCCAGAAAAGATACATCAAGAAAGGCTCAGAAAGGTTTGGTGGGTCGACAGCTAAGGCTATAGATACTCCGAGTGCAGTGAATGCACATACAGTCGCGTTTAGGCCCAAATCGGTTGAGGAGAAAGAGTATATGGCTCCAGTATCCTATGCTAGTGCAGTTGGTAGTTTGATGTATACTACAGTGCGCACTAGCGACGTCAGACTCGTCTGTGGAGATGGGATAAAATGTGCAGTCAAGGGTTTCTCAGATTTGGGTGATATTGACTCAAGAAGATCGAAGACCGGATATGTGTTCACAGTTGGTGGTTCAGTTGTCAGTTGGAAGGATAGATTGCAGACGACAGTGACATTGTCTACAATAGAGGCAGAATACGTGGCATTGACAGAGTCCGCTAAGGAAGGAATATGGTTGAAGGGATTGATCAGCAATCTTGGGGTTCATCATGAGAGGACCAAGCACATTGATGTCAGATATCATTTCCTAAGGGATGAGAAATGGGTAAAGGTGAAGGTAGGGACGGCGACAACCCTGCAGACATGTTCACAAAACTCGTGACGGGAAGCAAGTTCCAACATTGTTTGGACTTGCAGATTGTTCGCAGCTATTAGATAGAAGAAGAGGCGAGGGGGGGAGAAAAGGTTTGTTTTCATGGAGATTCAAAGTCAAGGTGGAGATTGTTGGGTTAATACCTTTGAATTTGGGACGCCGAGTTAAAGAATTAAACAACAGAGAGATTTCGTGATTCCGGGACAGAGCGCAGAATGAAGGTTTCCAAGTCAGTTTTGGACTAGGTTTCCAAGTTCCTAAGAGATTTTGAGATAAAATTTACTAGTATAAATAGAGGCAAGTAGTTTAGATTAAAATCACACCTCAGATTGTCATAGACAAATCATTAGAGTGCTCAGAGAAGATCAATAATTCTAGATCTAGGGTTTTAGCACAGTCAGGAATTTTGTGACCAAAATTCGTGCTAGCATAGATTAGTGTGATCTTGTAAAGAATTCTCCAGATTGATAATAATATTCTCTCCCCTCCCCGTGGACGTAACCAAGTTGGTGAACCACGTAAATCTGTGTTCTTGTGATTGCTCGCTTTTCTTATCAAGTCTTGTTATTGCTCTAACACATTTAGTTTCACTGTTGCAGAGGGGTAGTTATCAAAATGTGATTTCTTTAAATATATGTCCATGAAGAGTCCAGATCTCCTGTACCACTTTATGTGCCCCTCCTTGTGCCACAAGTGATCCAACGGCTTGCAGTCATTAAGATTGTCATTATGTTGATATTATCCAAGCATGTAAACGGTTGATATTATAATGACACAGGGAGGGACGCACAAAGTCGTACATGAGATCTAGACTCGTCCATGAACCCAAATCATGAGATGATTTCAAAGGCATACACACATTTAAAATGTGTTTGATGTATGAAGCTTAAAAAATATCATAAGTTGTTACTTAATGTTTTTCTACTTTAATGTCTTTTCATTTGATGTCTTTCAATGTCTTTTCATTTGATGTCTTTATATTTAATGTCTACTTTAAATCATTCTAATTTATTTCCCCATTTGTGGATTGTTTGTTTTCATGAGAATGATTATCATCATGATTAAAGTCTC
Organism: Campanula takesimana; assembly: GCA_026119855.1. NCBI lineage: Eukaryota > Viridiplantae > Streptophyta > Magnoliopsida > Asterales > Campanulaceae > Campanula > Campanula takesimana. The sequence goes on from JAOWBW010001254.1 coordinate 352,626, forward strand.
TTAATGACTTAAAGCATAGGATGAGGGTCTCTAACTCCCTTGGTTTAATCTTAAATGCTTTATGCTCATCTTTACAATGATACAAGTTATTTTTTCTCCAAGAATGAACACACTATCTCCATTTGACTAAACAGTGTGTTCTAGGGTTTGAAATGATAACGTTGATGTCAATTCTTTTGTTTTCTAATTTATTTTGTTATTTTCCATTTCTGTCCAGTCTGTTTCATGCATTGTTCTCTACAATTTTAACTTTATGTTTAGAATAATATTAGGGGCACAAAAAAGTCACAAAATCATGCTCACAAAATCCTAAGTATCATGATTTTATTGTTGTTTGTAAGTAGAGTGTGGCGGGTCCATTATCGATGCAGCCAATAAAATATCGCCACCTCATTTTGTGAGCAAGATTTTGTGAGCTTATTTTGTGCTCCTAGCATTACTTTTTTGTTTAAACACTGTAGAGTCAAGACCTAAAGCTATAAAAAATAGTTAAAGGCATTCATAAGTCGTACGAACCTTTTTTGCAAGGTCTATACGGACCCTTTTGTAACTATGACACTTTTCTCTTTTTTTCACCCTATTTTTGGTCTGTTTCGGTTAATTCTCAATCTCCTATCCTAAATGATTTCAAACTGCATTGTGTTCAAACAAACTTTTCTAGATTTAGCCTAAAACGCGCCCACACACACACAAACTTTTAAAAGGGTAGGAAGACTCATAGATATAAGGCGCCTGGGGTGAACACAAAATATTATTCCTGAGACGTAACGTGACCTCAAGACTCAAATCTTACATTAAATAGCCCTTTCATTGTTTTGGGCTTACAATAAAAGCAAGTGGCAACTCTATACTCTTTTCAGTCTGTTCCACATTTTTAACCTTTCATTTGAAAACACCAATTTTTGCAATTGGATACGGTAATTCACACTTGTTGCCTAATAAACTACCTTAGAATCATGAATATGATTACTACTAAGTTTGTTGTTCCTATTCTTGATTGGAAAGCTATTGAAAAAGTATAAATAAAAGTGTAATGACCCAGATTTTCATAAAGTAGACAAATCCATAAAAACATGGAAATATCAATAGTTATCTTACAAAATCCCACTTAAACAGCCCAACGGCTAGTCTCAAACCATCAATTCAACAATAAATGCGGAAGCGAATTAAATGCTAAGTCTTCAAAGCCAGTACAACCACTAGCTAAACAAAATAAACCATAAAGTCTTAATATAACTGACACGGACAGCTTCATCTAGCGATCCGTCTACCTCTTTAAGTCGTTACCTGAAAAAGATTATTAGAGAAAGGCTGAGCGAACAATGCTCAGTAAGTTCATACGGACTTCTCCGATAGCTAAGGAGAAGTGACCGAAAGAACGGACTCAACTGATAATTTCAAAGATCGGACATTATTTAAAATACTAACTGCATGTAACGAATGCAGTTAACTATTCAAAGATTTGTGGTCCTAATTCCATTCCGTCAATTCCAAGTTCCAAACACCTTTTCAGGGTGTCACACCTTTTCAGGGTGTTAAGTGAATAAGAGACCTTACACCTTTTCAGGGTGCTCTCTTATTTAGAGTTATCATGATAATCTAGAGTTCCACAAAGCCTAAGTTACACGTAGTTAACTAGACTTATTTCCATTAGTCCGTTTCCTAGGACCGTTTCCACATTAGTCCTTTTCAGGGACTAGTTAGTCCTTTTCAGGGACTATACAGCTACACCTGTTGCAATTAGATATAGCATACTTTCCAAAATAGTGTTCCCTAAACGAGAGCACATGCAAATTCAAATGTTCTAAGATTCCCTACGACCAAAACACGTCATAGGTAAGATATACAAAAGACGTTCATCAACGTAGAGTTCAAGCGCTATGGACCATATAGCATTCATGAAAGAATTATAGAGTTTCAATGAATAAAGAATTCAAGATACTTAGGAGCGTAATCCCTTACCTTGCTAGCGTTGACTTCTAGCAGGTTCTTGCGTACAATCTACAATCACGCAAAGATACTACTTTTAGGGCAAGAGCAATATTTAACCCCGTCCCCCAACTTCATTTTCTATCTTTAACCTTATGAGTTTATTTCCTAAACCCCCTTTTAAGGTCTTTCTTTAGTTTAGGGTTTACATTACCTTTCATAACTTTCCCAACATACCCTTAGGTTTTACGTAAAAGTCTACTTTCAACCCAAATGTCATAAGTTGACTTAATTTCATGAAAACACTATTCACAGCATTGACATTCACTATTCCAGCATTGACTTTACTATTCACAGTTTGACTTTCACTATTCACAGTTTGACTTTAACTATTCACAATTTGACTTTCCCTATCCCAGTTGACTTTCAATATTCCAGTTGACTTTTCACACACTTGGAACACCATGAACACACACACACAAAACTCTAATTTACAAACCCTAATTTGTGACACACACTTTACACACACACACACACACTCTCGGCATACACACATTGCACACACGCACTGCACACACACACACAAACACACACACTGCACACACGCACTACACACACACTGCACACACACGCACAAACACACACACGGACACACACACACACTCCACTGCCGCCAGCCGCCGCCGCTGCTGCTGCCGCCGCCGTCGTGGTGGTGGTGGTGGTGGTGGTTCATGCATGCATGTCTATTCCATTCCAACTTCCTCCATTAAAGAGGTTTTCAAAGATTAATAATAACCCTAGTTTTATCACTTTAGGGTTAGGGTTCTAAGTTTCGTTTCAAAATTCTTAGGTGATACCCAACCCAAGAATTAATATTTAGAGATGAGGGAATTACATTCGAAGGGGGGGGGGGTTGAATCTTCTTCTTCCTCCTCTCTTTCTCCTTCCTTCTCCTTCTTCTCCCTCTCTCGGTTCTCTCTCTCCCCGCCTCCTCTCTCTCTTTCTTTAGGGTTTGTGGTTGACACAAAATAGTAGGGAGAGGGTTAAAGAGGATTTAAATACTTAGGGTTCTCCTTTTCCTATTTCAAAAAGGTTTTCCAAAGTTTGACTAGATTGGGGCCTTCTTTACTAGCCCAATTCATTAATTATTTAATGAGCCCGACCACAAAGCATTTAATATAAAAGAAAAGAAAGAAATAATAATAATAATAATGGCCAAAAAGGCCGGTTGTTACACCCCTTCCCTCCTTAAAAGGGTTTGGTCCTCCAAACTAAACGTACCTTAAGCAGCGAATAACTCAGGGTATGCTTCTCGCATCTCACTCTCGAGCTCCCACGTCGCTTCCCTTTCTGAGTGATTGCTCCATTGAACTTTTACGTAAGGAATTACCCTTCTTCTCAGGGTTTGATCCTTGCGATCCACGATCTTTATCGGTGCTTCATCATAGCTCAGGTCGGCACGCATCCTCAGTTGCTTGTACTCGATTGCATGACTTGGGTCAGGAATATACTTCCTTAGCATAGATACATGAAACACGTCATGAACTCCTGCTAAAACAGGCGGTAAAGCTAACTTGTATGCTACGGTCCCGACTCGTTCTAAGATTTCAAATGGTCCCACATATCTTGGACTCAGCTTCCCACGGATTCCGAATCTCATCACTCCCTTGGTTGGCGAAATCTTCAAAAAAACATGGTCGCCTAGTTGGAACTCTAAATCACATCTACGATGGTCAGCATACGATTTCTGTCGGCTTTGCGCGGTTAATAACCATTTTCTAATTTGTTGAACCTTGTTGGCAGTTACTTGCACAAGTTCCGTCCCGGTTATCTTTCTCTCACCAACTTCGTCCCAATACGTCGGTGATCTACATTTCCTCCCGTACAGCACTTCGTACGGTTCCATACCGATGCTAGCATGAAAGCTATTATTATAGGCGAACTCTACTAATGGAAAGTGTTCATCCCAAGTCCCTTGCCAATCCAATGATGTCGCTCTCAACATATCCTCCAGCATTTGAATAGTTCTTTCTGATTGTCCATCGGTCTGCGGGTGGAAGGCTGTACTCATTGACAACTCGGTACCCAAAGCTCTTTGCAGACTCTTCCAAAATTTTGATGTGAACCTAGCGTCTCTGTCGGACACAATCGAGACTGGTATCCCATGCAATTTTACAATCTCATCTATGTAGAGCTTTGCCAACTTTTCCAGCGAATCATTTACCTTAATTGCCAGGAAATGAGCAGATTTGGTGAGTCGGTCAACTATCACCCATATTGCGTTATACCCTTTCAGCGTCTTTGGCAAACCACTACTAAATCCATCGCGATATGCTCCCACTTCCATTCGGGAATAGGCAGTGGCTGAAGCAATCCTGCCGGTCTTTGGTGTTCGCTCTTTACTTGCTGGCATATTAAACATCTTGAAACAAAATCAGCTACTTCTCCCTTCATATTGCTCCACCAGAATGATTCCCTTAGATTCCTATACATCTTCGTGCTTCCAGGGTGCACGGAGAATCTTGAACAATGGGCTTCTTTCAAAATTTCCCTCTTGATATTCTCATCATCAGATACACATATTCTAGAATGATATCTAAGGATTCCATCTTCTCCAACACGGAATTCCTTCGCCTTCCCATTAGCTATACTCTCCAGTACCTTCCTTAATTCTTCGTCTCCTCCTTGAGCTTCTTTAATCCTATCCATAAGCGTTGGCTGGACGCTCATTTGTGCCAAATACCCTTTAACCTCAACCTCTAGGTTAGTAATCTCCAAACGATCCCAAACATTCTTCTCCTTAGAAATCAATGTGGCTAGCGTCCCACAATTCTTCCTACTGAACGCGTCTGCCACCTTATTGGCCTTGCCAGGGTGGTATAAGATCGTACAATCATAGTCCTTTAATAGTTCTAACCATCTCCTCTGCCTCATGTTGAGCTCTTTCTGCGTAAAGATATACTTAAGGCTCTTATGAACCGTGAAAATCTGACATGTAACCCCATACAAGTAATGTCTCCAAATCTTCAGGGCAAATACCACAGCTGCTAATTCTAAGTCATGTGTAGGGTAATTCTTCTCATGGTTTTTCAACTGCTTGGATGCATAAGCTATCACCTTATCATTTTGCATCAATACGCAACCTAGTCCTTTAAGTGAAGCATCACTATAAACCACGAATCCTTCGGTGCCTGATGGTAGTGCAAGAACTGGTGCAGATACCAAACGTCGTTTTAATTCCTCAAAACTTGTTTCACATTCATCAGACCAAACGAACTTGGCTCCTTTCTGCGTCAACTTGGTTAGTATTAAGTACAACTTAGAGAACCCTTCCACGAATCTCCTATAATAACCTGCCAGTCCCAAGAAACTCCTTATCTCACTTACTGACGTTGGTCTCTCCCAATTTACAATGGCTTCTATTTTTGTTGGATCCACAACAATCCCATCTTTTGACACTACATGCCCTAGGAATGCCACTTCCTCTAACCAAAATTCACACTTCTTAAATTTGGCATACAACTTTTGCTCCCGTAGGATTTGTAATACTAACCTCAAGTGTTCCTCATGTTCCTCCTTAGTCTTTGAGTACACCAAAATATCATCGATGAAGACAATCACACACGTATCTAAGAACTTTTGAAATATCTTATTCATTAGTTCCATAAACGCTGCCGGTGCGTTAGTCAATCCCAACGACATCACCACAAATTCATAATGACCATATCTAGTTCTAAAAGCCGTCTTTGCTACATCTTCCTTCTTTACTCTTAGCTGGTGATAACCAGATCTCAAATCTATCTTGGAGAAGTAACATGCTCCACGAAGCTGATCGAACAAGTCATCAATCCTCGGCAACGGATACTGGTTCCTTACCGTCACACAATTCAATTCCCTATAGTCGATGCACAACCTCATCGTCCCATCCTTCTTCTTTACGAATAAGACCGGTGCGCCCCATGGCGAAACACTTGGTCGAATCAATCCTTTGTCCGGCAATTCTTGTAGTTGCTCCTTCAATTCCTTTAGTTCTAGGGGAGCCATTCTATACGGTGCCCTCGATATTGGTGTAGTTTCTGTCACCAAATCGATGGAAAACTCAACTTCTCTTTCAGGTGCTACCCCAGGTAAATCTTCTGGAAACACGTCCTTGAAGTCTTTGATCACTGAGAGTGATTCTATAGTTACCTCCCTGGCATCAGTGGTACTCACGTATGCCAGAAATCCTCCACATCCCTTTCTTAGCATCCTACGCGCCTTCATTACTGAAATGATGTTCGATGGAGCCTTAGGTCTCGTACCTCTAAAGCAACACTCTTCTCCAGATGGTAGCTTGAATTTAACCTCCTTTCTAAAGCAATCTATATGAGCATGATAGGCTGCTAACCAATCCATCCCTAAGACCAAATCAAACTCATCCATCTTCAAACTAATAAGGTCGACTTCGAATTTCCTACCGTTCAATTCTAAAGGGCATCTCTTATACACTGAAGTAATAGAAATCGAGTCTTTAGTCAATGTATCTACTACTAACGAATGCTCTAGCACTTCAGGGACCAATTTCATTTTTTTTCTAGTTGAGTGCTTATCACAGAATGAGTAGCATCAGAATCAATCAATGCACGAACATTACGAGAGTAAAGTTGTACCGTACCTACCACGAGATCATTAGTGGCGCGTGCATCCTTAATTGTCATAGTGAAGACACGTCCATTACCTCCACCTTTTCCCTTATTGTCGTCCTTTACTCCTTTGGCCTTGTTGTCCCTCCTTGGTTCCGGGCACTTCCAATGGGGATGTCCCGTATTGTCACAATTGTAGCATTTCTTCTCCTTGTATCAGCACCCTTCAGTTTTATGCCTCCCGTCACATACTTGGCATTTCACATCTGAGCCTTGCCCTTTGGCATCTTCTCTTTTTCCATCTCTACGGCTTCCTTGACCTTTATTAGGGTACTTGTTAGCCATACCATCCTTCTCACGATCATCACTTGTCTTGCGCTTGTTATCCTCATTCTTATTCCAGCCCCCTTTGGTAGGTTCCTTTTCGGTCGTCTTCTTCCTTTCATCCTTCTTGTTCCGATAATTGTCCGCTTCAGTTTCCACGATCTTAGATTGGTCCAACACTTGATCGTACGTTGGCAACATCAGTTGGGTAATTCTGTAGCGGATTCGGTCACTCAGACCAAGTTCGAACTTCCGGGACTTTTGCTCATCATTATCGAAGAACGCCGGAGCAAACTCTAGCAACTCTGTGAATTGATTCCAGATTCTTTCTCAAAATAGAAGGTTCCCAATTTAGAAAGTTTCCCAAAATAGAAAGTTTCTACCTTAAGCAATACTAGTACTCCTAGAATGCTCAATCAAGCCTATTCAATATCAGAGTTTCCTATCCCTTAAGTTCTAAAACCTTAGCTCTGATACCAACTGTAACGACCCAGATTTTCATAAAGTATACAAATCCATAAAAACATGGAAATACCAATAGTTATCTTACAAAATCCCACTTAAACAGCCCAACGGCTAGTCTCGAACCATCAATTCAACAATAAATGCGGAAGCGAATTAAATGCTAAGTCTTCAAAGCCAGTACAACCACTAGCTAAACAAAATAAACCATAAAGTCTTAATATAACTGACACGGACAGCTTCATCTAGCGATCCATCTACCTCTTTAAGTCGTTACCTGAAAAAGATTATTAGAGAAAGGGTGAGCGAACAATGCTCAGTAAGTTCATACGGACTTCTCCGATAGCTAAGGAGAAGTGACCGAAAGAACGGACTCAACTGATAATTTCAAAGATCGGACATTATTTAAAATACTAACTGCATATAACGAATGCAGTTAACTATTCAAAGATTTGTGGTCCTAATTCCATTCCGTCAATTCCAAGTTCCAAACACCTTTTCAGGGTGTCACACCTTTTCAGGGTGTTAAGTGAATAAGAGACCTTACACCTTTTCAGGGTGCTCTCTATTTAGAGTTATCATGATAATCTAGAGTTCCACAAAGTCTAAGTTACACGTAGTTAACTAGACTTATTTCCATTAGTCCGTTTCCTAGGACCGTTTCCACATTAGTCCTTTTTAGGGACTAGTTAGTCCTTTTCAGGGACTATACAGCTACACCTGTTGCAATTAGATATAGCATACTTTCCAAAATAGTGTTCCCTAAACGAGAGCACATGAAAATTCAAATGTTCTAAGATTCCCTACGACCAAAACACGTCATAGGTAAGATATACAAAAGACGTTCATCAACGTAAAGTTCAAGCGCTATGGACCATATAGCATTCATGAAAGAATTATAGAGCTCCAATGAATAAAGAATTCAAGATACTTAGGAACGTAATCCCTTACCTTGCTAGCGTTGACTTCTAGCGGGTTCTTGCGTACAATCTACAATCACGCAAAGATACTAGTTTTAGGGCAAGAGCAATATTTAACCCCGTCCCCCAACTTCATTTTCTATCTTTAACCTTATGAGTTTATTTCCTAAACCCCCTTTTAAGGTCTTTCTTTAGTTTAGGGTTACATTACCCTTCATAACTTTCCCAACATACCCTTAGATTTTACGTAAAAGTCTACTTTCAACCCAAATGTCATAAGTTGACTTAATTTCATGAAAACACTATTCACAGCGTTGACTTTCACTATTCCAGCATTGACTTTACTAGTCACAGTTTGACTTTCACTATTCACAGTTTGACTTTCCCTATCCCAGTTGACTTTCAATATTCCAGTTGACTTTTCACACACTTGGAACACCATGAACAAACACACACAAAACCCTAATTTACAAACCCTAATTTGTGACACACACTTTACACACACACACCCACACTCTCGGCATACACACACTGCACACACGCACTGCACACACACATAAACACACACACTGCCCAAACACACACACTGCACACACGCACTACACACACACTGCACACACACGCACAAACACACACACGGACACACACACACACTCCACTGCCGCCAGCCGCCGCCGCCGCTGCCGCCGCCGCCGTCGTGGTGGTGGTGGTGGTTCATGCATGCATGTCTATTCCATTCCAACTTCCTCCATTAAAGAGGTTTTCAAAGATTAATAATAACCCTAGTTTTATCACTTTAGGGTTAGGGTTCTAAGTTTCGTTTCAAAATTCCTAGGTGATACCCAACCCAAGAATTAATATTTAGAGATGAGGGAATTACTTTCGAAGGGGGGGGGGTTGAATCTTCTTCTTCCTCCTCTCTCTCTCCTTCCTTCTCCTTCTTCTCCCTCTCTCGGTTCTCTCTCTCCCCGCCTCCTCTCTCTCTTTCTTTAGGGTTTGTGGTTGACACAAAATAGTAAGGAGAGGGTTAAAGAGGATTTAAATACTTAGGGTTTTCCTTTTCCTATTCCAAACAGGTTTTCCAAAGTTTGACTAGATTGGGCCCTTCTTTACTAGCCCAATTCATTAATTATTTAATGAGCCCGATCACAAAGCATTTAATATAAAAGAAAAGAAAGAAATAATAATAATAATAATGGCCAAAAAGGCCGGTTATTACTGTTGGGTATGCACATTATAAACCACTCCTATTACCTAGATTTGATTGATCCCATAACCTTATTTTACTTTTTATGGACTTTAGGTTTTATTGTAAGAAGTTTTACAACTTCATTAGTTAAGTCCATTTTTAGTTTAGCTAGGCTTAGAAGATCAGCCCCTCAAATTTTGAAGAAATGCTGCTGCTGCTGATATGGTGAAAATGGCTAAGTCTGCCTACCGCAAGGTTTTTGTCGACCGCATGGTTTTTGGCGACCGCATGGTTTTTGACGACCGCATGATTTTGACGACCAAAATCCTTGCTGATTACAAGGTTACCTCAATCTTGTCTGACCGCAGACCAGCTATCACACAACCAAGTGAAGTCCAAGAAACGACAAGTTTGATTAATCGTTGCAAAATTCAAATTTGAATTTGGTCGTTATGTCTGGTACAAGATAGTACATCTTGCCCACTAACTTCTGCAACTACAAGACAAAGATATGAGCTCCAATCAGAATATGACAGCTCATCATCTTCCAACAGCTATTTCTCAACCCAAGGCTATAAATAGACCTTGAACTCTTCATTGAAGAGTGCTGAGATTCAAAGAGAGAAATTGCTGTCGAAATACTTGGTGATTGAAGATCATACTCAAGATTTCCAGAATCATTTGAATCTTCAAGCTTTCGCCCTCAAATCTTCAAAGATCCCCAGCAAGCCTTCAAGAACATCAAATCTCAAGCCCAGCAACACTTAAAGATTCATTAGGCTCTCAATCATTTAGATTATATAGAGCTCTTGATTCGTTACACACACACACCCCGATTGATCAATCACATAGATTGCATCATTAGGGATACACCGGTCTAAGTCTAGGATTTGTTCTTCATAGAAAGTAGGAATTAATTCAAATCTTCATCTTTGTAATTTGTACTCAAGAGAATTAATATATCCTCCATTCAAAATCCAAGACTGACCATCTTGGTAAAGGACGTAGATCTTTTAACAGATCGAACCTTTCCAAATCATTGTGTCATTTACATTCTGCAAATTTACTTTCTGCAATTGTTCTTATTGTTCATATTGACTTTGTTTGTCGTTTAGTGTTTTGATCTTTCCAGATACTCAAACGATTGTGAATTGTGTTTGTTGCTTACCTATTGCCTAAGTTACTACTTCTGACTACTTATCTTTTGCCAAAACTCACCGACACAAAACTTCATTTTCAACCTACCTCGTCTGTAACCTTTGCCGACCGCATATAGCCGACCGCAAGGTTACCTTGCCGCAACTTGCTTGCCGCATTTTGCTTACCGCAAATTGAATCTTTCAAACCTCTATCTTTGCCGACCGCAATATTGCCGACCGCAATATTGCTGACCGCACGGTTTGCTTACCTAGCAGTTTTTAAGTTTCAAAAACAACTCTACTTCGTTTTATCGAAAACTTCCGCTGTGCATTTTGCTTTGAACTAGTGGTTTTTACTTGACCACAAAACTCAATAGTAAGTACAAGGTTGAATTTTGAAAAAGGGTTGATAATTTTAAATAGGCTATTCACCCCCCCCCCTCTAGCCTCTTTTCATACCCTTGTTGTGTCTTTGGGACCAACAAGTGGTATCAGAGCAAACACCTTTATAAAACTTCTGTTTTTCAAGCTTAACAGCTTGGGTGCCGATTCAAAATGGCAAGTCAGAAAACTATGGCAACGGTTAACTTCACTCACGTTCCAGCGTTCGACGAAGACAACTTTGACGTATGGAAGCACAGCATTCTAACTCAATTCTACTCCATGGATGAGCAACTTGGTGATTGTCTTACCATTGGACCATATTTCCCAATGAAAGCTAATCCGGATCCAGAAACAAACGATACCATACCGACAATCAAGAAACCAAAAGCTGAATGGACCGATGAAGAGAAAAGACTAGTTGGAATGGATGTGAAAGCAAAAAGTATACTCACAAGTACTTTAAATACGTCTCAGCGTCGACAAATCATGGAATGTGCTACAGCAAAAGATCTTTGGGATGCAATTGAAGATTACATCGAAGGAGATCAAGCGTGCAAGGAAAGCAAAAGATTTGCAATTCAAAGACGTTTCAACAACTTCGCTAAGATCCCCGGTGAATCACTAAGAGCCACTTACGATCGTTATTGTGAGATTGTAAGTACATATACAGCACTTGGAAAGAAGCTTACCAAGAAAGAAATCAATGTCAATTTTCTTGCTGCTCTTGGTTCTCAATATCTTCACAAAGGAAATACTCTTGAAGATACCAAGCTTCTAGATGATATGTCTCTCAGAAGCCTCTACGCCAATCTCAAAGTTTTTGATATCAAGCTCCACAACATTGAAGAGATGGAAGGAAAAACTAAGAGTTTGTCGTTGGTCGCTAAAAAGGAAGAAGTGATCGAAGAAGAAGATCCCAAAATCTCCACATCTGAGTTACTAGATATGGACGACGACGACTTTGCTATGTTCGTGAAAAGATTTCAAAAATTCAGAAAGTCAGCAAGGCCCGGATCATCAAGCAAAGCTCCTGCAAGGTTTTCAAGGAGCAGCTCAACAAGTAAGAAAGAGTACTCTAACTTCTCCAAGAAGAAAGAGGATCTCGTTTGTTTTAATTGCAGGAAACCCGGTCATTTCGCATCAGAATGTCCAATCCCCAAATTCGAGTACATGAAGAAGAAAAGCAACTTCACTCCTAGATACTCAAAGCAAAAGGGAATGGTCGCTGAAGAGGACTCTGCCACAAAAGAGTTAGCTACCTGGATAGAGTCAGACTCTGATGAAAGCGACGAGGATTCTGAAGAAGGTCACATTTGTTTGGTCGTTCATTCCGATGATGAGGATGAAAATAAAAATCGTCGCTCACCAAATGCAAAACCTAAACGGATAAGCTATACAGCTGATGAACTTGCTGAAAAGGGATTCCTAACTCCAGTTCAAAGGAATGGCGATCTTCTATTTTCTAGATGTGATGTAAGTGCAGCAAAGAAGGCTCAATACAATCCCAAAGTGAAGGAAGTTCTGCTTACCACTCCAGAAGTCAAGTTTGATATTTCTCCCAACGAACATGAAAAGATGTTTATGAAAGCTGAACAGGTAATTAGTAAGTTTGCCGGCATGAAGGAAGCTTTAGCACTTTCAACTGAAGAGATTTCCCAGCTTAAGACGGAGAAAACTCTACTAAGATCTGAACTCACCCTCCTTAAGGAGCAGATCAAGAGCATGACTCCTCTTACTGATCGAAACCGTTTCTTAGAAGAACAAAATGTCATATTTAAAGTTAAAAACGATGAATTGGTTGCTGAGATAATGACCTCAAACGGATCACTAATGAGTGGACCAATTCTCGTGTCACTATGGAACAAATATTAGAATCCCAAAAGTCTAGTGGTGATAAAGAAGGCTTGGGATTCCAAACTAGTGACAACTTTAAATGTGCATCTTGTTGTGAAAGAGATGAGAAATTTACCCAGCAAACTTTGGATGAGTTGAAGGCTAAACATCATGTTTCAAAGGGTGTAGGACAAGAACCAAAGAAGAAACTAGTGTTCAATTATGTCTATCCTAAGAAGCAAACTGGCAAGGCAAAGTTGAAAGGTATTGCCATGGATGAACCTGCTGCTGCAGCAAGCACCAGCAAGGTCGCTGAATCATCTTACCGCAGTCACTTACCGCACGGTCTGTCGACCGCATCTAAGAAGTTGGCTACCGCAAGAAAACCAACGACCGCGGGCAGTGGTAAGACGGCAAAGTTCAAGTGGATGAATTTTGTAAAGGCGACCTCGTCCATACCAGTAAATGATGTTGTGCTGAAAACTTCAACGAAATTTGTTAACCCTCAGTTGGGTGGCTTCCACCATTGTTCTGTGTGTGATGATTATGGTCATAAGGCTGCTGAATGTCTTTTAAGATTCACACCCAATCCTAGAAGGTTTAAACCACCTTCTGTGAGGCAAGTGTGGGTTGTCAAAAGCTGCTAATCTTTAGGACCCAAAATAATAAAGGGGACCTCGATCTTAAATGTTTATTTTGTAGGTCCTCTGCCTAATGGCCGGCCACTCCAATGAAACTACTAGTTTATGGTATCTCGACAGTGGATGCTCAAGGCATATGACTGGAGATATCAACCTTTTGGAAAGTGTCCGTAATGAAAAAGGTCCAGCAGTTACTTTTGGCGACAACAGCAAAGGAAAGACCATCGGTTATGGAGTCATCAGAAAAGGAAAAATAACAATCCAAGATGTTTCTCTAGTTACCGGTCTAAAACACAATCTTCTCTCAATCTCACAATTTTGCGACAAAGGATTGCAATGCCACTTTACTTCAACTCATTGTCTTATCAAGGATGGCAACTCCGGCGTCACTTTACTCAAAGGGATTCGTAAGAAAAATGTTTACATTGTTGATTTCAATTCTACTTGTATTTCTTCTAATCTCTGTTTTGTAGCAAAGAATGTTAGCGAAAATAGTTGGCTTGGCATAAACGACTTAGTCACTTGAACTTCAAGTATCTCTCCAAGATTTGTAGAGATAATTTGGTTCGTGGTTTACCCAAAGTTGCTGACCACCACGATGAAAAGTGCTCAGCTTGTCAACTAGGCAAACAACCAAAATCGTCTTTCTCCAGCAAGACGACTCCGTCAACTTCAAGATGTTTGCAGCTGCTACATATGGATTTATTTGGACCTGTCACTACCGCAAGTATTGGAGGCAATAGATATACATTGGTTGTGGTAGACGATTACTCAAGATATACGTGGGTCGAAATGATGATCTCCAAAGACGATTGTTATGACATTTTGACCGCACTCTTAAGACAGCTCCAAACCCAAAAAGAAGACGACGTCGTCAGTGTTCGATCCGACAACGGAACAGAATTCAAAAACAACGGCGTCGCTCAATACTGTGACGACCATGGTATTGACCACAACTTTTCAGCTGCTGGAGTTCCACAACAGAATGGCGTTGTGGAAAGAAAGAACAGAACGTTGATTGAGGCAGGAAAAACGATGATTGCTGAATCGAAGCTACCTCAATATTTTTGGGCTGAAGCAGTCAACACAGCTTGCTTCACTCAAAATCGATCCCTCATTAACAAGACCTACAACAAGACTCCTTATGAACTTTGGAGAGGAAGAACCCCCAACATTGCCTATTTCAAGATATTTGGTTGCAAATGTTACATTCTCTACAACGGTAAAGAACATCGAGGTAAATTTGCTCCTAAGGCCGACGAAGGTATATTTGTTGGGTATGCTAAACACTCAAAAGCTTTTCGTGTATTTAATAAAACCACTCTTAAGATAGTTGAATCTGTCCATGTTACTTTTGATGAACATTCTCTCCTTGAGCCACATATGGCTCCAAATGTTGCTGATGATTTTGTTGAGCTTAATGAGACAGGTTCTAGTCGACCACAAAATCAATCAACTCAAGGAAATCCTTCTACCTCAACTACTCCTCCACCTACCTCAAATGAAGCACCAGAAGCTACCGCATCTGCTGCTACCTCAAATGGAGCTGAAGTTGAAACACCCATCAATATTGAAGAACCAATCCCTCAACTTACCTATGATTGGGATGGCACAAATGATGTACCACTAGAAGATCTTCAACAACCATCAACTCAACCCGACCTACCACATGAAGTGCGCGAGGTCAGAGATCACCCAATTCAAAATATCATTGGTGACCTACATTCTGGTGTTCGAACAAGAAGATCAAATTATGATGCTCTTACCGCATTCATATCTCAAGTTGAACCCAAGAAAGTTGATGAAGCACTCCAAGACTCAAGTTGGGTTGTTGCTATGCAAGAAGAGCTCAACCAATTTGAAAGATGTAAAGTGTGGAATCTAGTTCCAAGACCTAAGGATCAAGGAGTGATTGGTACAAAGTGGGTGTTTAGAAATAAGATGGATGAGAATGGAAGCATCACAAGAAATAAAGCTAGGTTGGTTGCACAAGGATATAGACAAGAAGAAGGCATTGACTACGACGAAACGTTTGCCCCCGTTGCACGACTTGAAGCTATAAGGATATTTTTAGCTTATGCCTCTTACAAGAAATTCAAGCTTTATCAAATGGATGTGAAGAGTGCATTTCTCAACGGCGAACTTCAAGAAACCGTCTATGTCGCTCAACCACCGGATTTGAAGATCCCAAATTTCCACATCATGTCTACAAACTTCAAAAGGCTTTGTATGGACTCAAACAAGCTCCACGAGCATGGTATGATACTCTATCAAAATTTCTTCTAGAAAAAGGTTTTAAGCGTGGTAAGATCGACACAACTCTATTCATTGCTAAATATCATGATCATACTTTACTTGTTCAAATTTACGTCGATGATATTATTTTTGGTTCTACTAATGAATTGTTGTGTAAGCGATTTGAAAAGTTAATGAAAAGCAAATTTGAGATGAGCATGATGGGAGAATTGACATTCTTCCTTGGACTACAAATTAAACAATGTGCTGAAGGCATCTTCCTCAACCAAGCAAAGTACACAAAAGATCTTATCAAGAAATTTGGACTTGAAAATGCAAAAGCATACGACACTCCTATGGCTACCGGCAATAAGCTCGACAAAGACTTAAAAGGTAAAAAGGTTGATCAAACCTTGTATCGAGGTATGATTGGCTCTTCTCTACTTAACTGCTAGTAGGCCCGATATCATGTTTAGTGTTTGTGTCTGTGCTCGCTATCAAGCGGATCCTCGAGAAGCACATCTTATTGCTGTAAAACGTATTATTCGTTATTTATCTGGAACTATTAACCTTGGACTTTGGTATTCCAAAGATTCAAATTTCAATCTTATAGGTTACTCAGATGCAGATTATGCAGCATGCAGCATGTACCATTGACAGGAAAAGCACAAGTGGAACTTGTCATTTCCTCGGAAATCGACTCGTTTCATGGGCTAGCAAGAAACAAGCATCAGTTTCCGTATCTACCACAGAAGCTGAATATATAGCTGCTGGAAGCTGCTGCTGCCAAGTGCTTTGGATGAAACAACAATTGGTCGACTACGGAATCAAAGAAGAAAATTGTCCAATTTATTGTGACAATACATCTACCATTGCTGTGTCCAACAATCCTGTGATGCATTCAAAGACCAAACACATTGATATCAAATACCATTTTCTCAAAGATCATGTCGAAAAAGGTAACATTCATCTAGAGTATGTGAGTACTGACAATCAAATTGCAGACATTCTCACCAAGGCTTTGGATTCCAAGAGGTTTAGGTTTCTCAGAGGAGAAATGGGTATGCTAGAACTCTAAATATCTTGTCCTTATGATTTTTGTACTAATGTTTTGGTTTCTCCAAGTTTCTTCAAAAGGTAGGTACCTAGCAATTATGTCGACCGCATTGCTTCATTCGACCGCGTTATGTCGACCGCCCGAATCAAGCTAATATCATTTAAATATCGACCACAAGTTTATAGGTTACCGCTATTTCCTACCGCACTACATCGACCGCCTGGTGGCAACCTCATATGTATTTTGGTCATCACTCATGCCTACCGCATGAATTGTTGACCGCACGGATCAATGCCAGGTGTTAAATTTTAAAAGCACTACCTCAATATAAGTCGACCGCTAGTAATCGACCGCATTGTGTATCGACCGCACAAACGGTAAAGTTTTGCTTACCGCACGCATGGATTCCAGGTAAGTGTTCTAACCTTAGAGATATTTAGGAGTGATATTTTCTTTACATCAAGGGCATTAAGGTAATTTTCATTATTCCCTCGCTTTTATTTATTTCAAATCATTATAATATTTTTGCTCCGCCGTCATTGGCTCTCATTTGAAAACAAAAAGGACTCTTTTCTCTGTCCTATCTGATTTACAGAGTTAACTTCCCACTTTTCCACCTCTCCACATCCCCATAACCGCCTATATACCCCTTTCCACTTAAACCATTTCCACTTTTCTCTGCTCCACTCTCTCTCTAACTCTCTCTCTCTCTACACTCTCTCTCTAAACTCTCTCTATATCCGACTCTCTCTCTATAAATTCATGGCTAGAGTTGATAAAACTCACAAGAAATCATCCTCTCTCCATCCCTCACCTTATCAATCTCGAATGGTATGATTTCGGTCCCTAAATCTCTCAATTTTTGATGACATTTTCGAATATCTGTTATTTTAAATGGGTTTCTCAAAACTTTTCATATTCTCCCCATTGTTGATCTTGATGATTTCCATGCTTATATGTTGCTTAATTCTTGTTATGGGATAACATTCTACATCTCAATATGTTGCTTAATTTTTAAATAATTAGTATTGATGATTTTTTGACGAAATTACTTCTCTGGGTTTTTTCGTATTTCGCCCCCCCCATTTCGTTTTTCTTCGATTTCGTGCATATGGTTGTTTATTTGACGAAATTGATGGTATATTTGCTCTTAATCGGATCTTTCGGATATGGGTACCTTTTTTTTTTTTTCAATTTTAGCTATGTTCGTAATTTCTGGGATTTTGCTACAGTATCTTCATCGTGTTCTTGATGATGTTCTTGGTGTTCTTGAACTTTTCCCTTTTTGATCCTTTCCACTAAGCGTACACACACTACAAAGTGTTTGTGTGTGTTTTGATCCTCTTTGTTCCGTTTTTAAGTTTCATTGTTTTTGAAAAATATTTCCCAAAGTATGTCGACCGTGTGACTTACCGCATTGTTCATTGTCTATTCATTAGCTTGCTAAGTGTGTCGACCGTGTGACTTACCGCATTGATTATTCATTTGCTTGCTATGTTTGTCAACCGTGTGTATTACCGCATAGATTTCTCTTACCGTGTTGTTGACCATATAACAAGTTTGATGTCGACCGCATGTATTACCGTGGTATTCTTACCGCATGATTGTTATCACTTCTAATTGCCTTTATTATGCTTGCTGTTACATACTTACCGTGTTATGCTTACCGCGTATTCTTGCCGCATCTATTTCAACTTGGATCTTACCTTTAGTCACTTGCCGCAACATCTAGCAAGTGACCGCATATTTGTTATGCTGTTCTAACTTTCCATTTTTTCAGAATACTAAACATTCTTACCGGGCGTTCTTATGGACCTCGAAGATTTAAAAGAAGATGCAATTGGCAGAAATCTGATTAAGAGATTTGACAAGACGGGGTGCTACCATTCTTTACCTTTGATCAGGACTTCCATGTCCCTGCTCTCGTCGATCAATTCTTTGCGACCGCTACAGAAGAGACCGGTCGAAGTGCATCCGGCAAGATAGTAAAATTTATCCATGCTGAAATTGAGGGGATTGAGATGTCCTTGGATGTCGTCAACATTAGTGAGGTTCTTGGGATCAAGAAAAGGGCTGGTGTTACTTATTCAACGACCGTCACTGACAACGAATTGAAAGCTCTTGCTAAACGGTTGGTGGGACACAATCATGTCACTAAGGTACCCAGGAAGGAATTTGATGAAGTACTGTACCATATTAGCCATCTGGTCGGGCATTCCATCAATTGCAAGACGGGTAATCAAGCAAATCTCAACACCACTCAATGGGTTCTTTCTGCCGCAATCTACCTTTGCAAAGACATTGACTGGTGTCAAATTATCTACGATGCTTTGATTGCAAACATTGCCGCATACAATAACGCCAAAGAAAAGGGAACCATCAAGTACCGTACTCACACTCGTTTCCTTACCTTCCTCATGACCCACATAAAAGAGCTTCGAAAATTTATGTCCAAAAATCGTGAACTTCTCCTTACCATTTCAAAAAGCAAGCTTTTTACCCGATCCACCATGAAGGCAAACTTTCGTGTTCGTTTTGGAACCAGACTTTACAAGGTCTATCTTGCAAAAGACCCTCATGAACCCTATGAGTCTCCCTCCAAACTCAAGTCTTCTCAGTTTGCCGCAAGTGACGAAGACGATGATGATGATGAAGAAGAATATCTTCCTGCCGCCCCGGTCAAAGGAAAAGGCAAGGGTATTGCTGTTGAGCCTACCGCAAAGAAAGCGTCTGTTGCTACAGGTATCAAGTTCAGGGAACCGACCGCCAAGTCTACTTACTCTACTTCCCCTCCTCGCAAGTCAACCGCGTCATTGAAGTCCCTTGCCGCACCATCTCTCAAATCCTCAAAGACTCCTTCGACCGCAACAGTTCAGGGGGAGAAAAAGCGAATTCACTCCCTCAGTCCGGTCAAGGTTGTCAAGAAAGCAAAGGTGGCTGCATCTCCGGTCTTTACACCAACTGGGTCTCCTCCTCTTCCCACTACAGATGTTGTTGATGTTGCTCCTACATTGAAAAAGGTTGCACGACAAGTCTACTCTCTAAGGGATGAATCAGATAGTGAGGAAACTGAAGATGAGGTTTCTAGTGGTTCAAAAGTTGAAGTTGTTGGAAGTGGTGAAGAAGGTGATAACATTGATGGTGATAAACAAGTTGCTGTTGGAGTGAACAAGGTGATAGTGATGAGAAGGACAGGGATATCAATGTTGATAGCCCCACTTTTGACCGTCCTGATGCTGCCACTCAGAAAGGAAGCACGGTCGCTGACGTCGACCGCTCTCAGCTGCCAATTAACATCGACCGTCCTGTCGACCGCACACCAGCTGCCTCTCCTACTCATTCTCCTGTTCCAACTCCTCCCTCTCCGGTCAAGACCGATGACATTCCGGCGACCGCAGGACAGGTTGCCGCACTATTGACCGCAGTTCAATCATTGACTAAACTCCAGTCTGAAAACCAATCTGCCATTGCTCAGTTGACCGCAGAGGTCATTGATCTTAAGTCCACTCAAGCTGATTTAAAGCTAGAGCTTGCTCTCTTCACTCTAAAATGATTGACACCATTAAGGGGGAGACAGTAGCTATAACAAAGACTGTGAAAGATATTGTTCGTGGAAATACCAGTTCCAGTTCTGCTGCCATTCAACCTGCCGCATCAACCTCGACCGTTCTCTCTACTGACTTATTGGTTACTCCTCGATTCATGAAGGAGGCTCTGACCATTCAGACAAACGCCCTTAACCGTGGGTTCGCGTGAGGTTGTTGAGGCTTCAATTGAAATCCACAAGCAGTGGATCTAGTGAAAACTGATTTGGTCCATGAGCTGAAAAAGATCAAGTTCAGCATAGAAAAGGAAGTTGATATAGCCATCAAGGCTTCTCTTGAAGCACTGACTGAAAATCAAGCAAAGAAGCTTGAAGCAATCAAGGCCGCTTATGCAACTTTGAAAACCCGCTTGAGTATCAAGGCACAAGAATTGAGGAAACTGACCAACACGGTCGTTGGTTCGTTTCAGGTTGTTGAAAAGAAATTGGAGTCTTTAGAAGAATCTGTTCAGAGATCGTCTGGAAGTGCAGTAACTGAAGGATCCATCCAGGTTGCTGATGCCGGTCACGGTAATGTCCATTCACAGGCAGAAAATGATGAAGGCAATAGCATCGATTTCCCGACCGTGAACAGCTTTGACTACATGCTAGCCAATGCATTCACTTGCCCCATTATTCCTGAGTATGAAGATGAAGTCAAGATCCTGGTCTGAATATGTGAGCTGACCGCACCTCCCCGACCGCATCTCTCTACCGCCCTTCTGACCGCACTATTTATGTTACCATTGTGTTTTTTATTAGGCTGGTTGCCTCAAACAATTTTATTTTCTGTTTAACTTATTTGGGTCTGTAACACAACTACTTTATTCTCTCTTTTGTTTTGTACTCTTATGCTTCATCGCTTTAATGATTCAGAGTACTAGTCATGATTGTGTTGTTTTGATGCTATTCATTTCCTTCATATTATCCTTTGAATTACATCAAAATTATTTCTATCTTCTAGGATTAGTCTTTTATTTTATTCTTTAGGATGATAGAAATCTATAACATTGACTTACTGTGTGTGCATTGACTTGGGGCATGAACTTAATAAAATTAATTTCTTGAAACATGTTATTACCAAGTACAATGAATTAGTCTTTGTTATAGTAGGTAATGGTCTCAATCAAATAGGGGGAGATTGTTGGGTATGCACATTATAAACCACTCCTATTACCTAGATTTGATTGATCCCATAACCTTATTTTACTTTTTATGGACTTTAGGTTTTATTGTAAGAAGTTTTACAACTTCATTAGTTAAGTCCATTTTTAGTTTAGCTAGGCTTAGAAGATCAGCCCCTCAAATTTTGAAGAAATGCTGCTGCTGCTGATATGGTGAAAATGGCTAAGTCTGCCTACCGCAAGGTTTTTGTCGACCGCATGGTTTTTGGCGACCGCATGGTTTTTGACGACCGCATGATTTTGACGACCAAAATCCTTGCTGATTACAAGGTTACCTCAATCTTGTCTGACCGCAGACCAGCTATCACACAACCAAGTGAAGTCCAAGAAACGACAAGTTTGATTTAATCGTTGCAAAATTCAAATTTGAATTTGGTCGTTATGTCTGGTACAAGATAGTACATCTTGCCCACTAACTTCTGCAACTACAAGACAAAGATATGAGCTCCAATCAGAATATGACAGCTCATCATCTTCCAACAGCTATTTCTCAACCCAAGGCTATAAATAGACCTTGAACTCTTCATTGAAGAGTGCTGAGATTCAAAGAGAGAAATTGCTGTCGAAATACTTGGTGATTGAAGATCATACTCAAGATTTCCAGAATCATTTGAATCTTCAAGCTTTCGCCCTCAAATCTTCAAAGATCCCCAGCAAGCCTTCAAGAACATCAAATCTCAAGCCCAGCAACACTTAAAGATTCATTAGGCTCTCAATCATTTAGATTATATAGAGCTCTTGATTCGTTACACACACACACCCCGATTGATCAATCACATAGATTGCATCATTAGGGATACACCGGTCTAAGTCTAGGATTTGTTCTTCATAGAAAGTAGGAATTAATTCAAATCTTCATCTTTGTAATTTGTACTCAAGAGAATTAATATATCCTCCATTCAAAATCCAAGACTGACCATCTTGGTAAAGGACGTAGATCTTTTAACAGATCGAACCTTTCCAAATCATTGTGTCATTTACATTCTGCAAATTTACTTTCTGCAATTGTTCTTATTGTTCATATTGACTTTGTTTGTCGTTTAGTGTTTTGATCTTTCCAGATACTCAAACGATTGTGAATTGTGTTTGTTGCTTACCTATTGCCTAAGTTACTACTTCTGACTACTTATCTTTTGCCAAAACTCACCGACACAAAAACTTCATTTTCAACCTACCTCGTCTGTAACCTTTGCCGACCGCATAGCCGACCGCAAGGTTACCTTGCCGCAACTTGCTTGCCGCATTTTGCTTACCGCAAATTGAATCTTTCAAACCTCTATCTTTGCCGACCGCAATATTGCCGACCGCAATATTGCTGACCGCACGGTTTGCTTACCTAGCAGTTTTTAAGTTTCAAAAACAACTCTACTTCGTTTTATCGAAAACTTCCGCTGTGCATTTTGCTTTGAACTAGTGGTTTTTACTTGACCACAAAACTCAATAGTAAGTACAAGGTTGAATTTTGAAAAAGGGTTGATAATTTTAAATAGGCTATTCACCCCCCCCCCTCTAGCCTCTTTTCATACCCTTGTTGTGTCTTTGGGACCAACAACAAT
>JAOWBW010001255.1:0-58334 GCA_026119855.1 Campanula takesimana
GTCCGGGAGTAGTATCGGGAGAGACTGATGTATCATCGAGATTGCGGATGACAAGATCTCGGTGTTTCTTTGAGGATGCAATGAGGTCCCAAATAGAGATGTTGGCTTGAGTTTTCTTGAGTTGGACAAGTAGAGGATCTTCGGGAGCGTTGTGAGCTTGCGGCTTTTGAGAAGAGGAGCTCGGTGCGGAAGTGGAAGGGTTGCTTGCTATGACTCGACCGGATCGAGTTAGCATGTTGACGTTCCCATCTTGCTTCTTTTTCCTATTCTCTAGTACTTCCTCATTACCTCATCGTAAGTCACTACATAACAAGAATTGTCAAGTTTATTCATAACATTGGGGCCCCCATTCACAATTGGGATTGAATGGGTGGTCCCCTCGAGTTCTCCTATCTCTATTACATTGACATGCTGTCATTAGTCACTACAAATTCTTTCTTATCTATGAGATCTTGAATGACATTGCGGAGAACGAAGCATTCCTCGGTGGTGTGGCCACTATATTGGTGGTAGCCACAATATTTGTGGTGAGCATGATTGGAGTGGATCGTCTTGGGTTGGTACCCTTGCACGGGTGTGACTTGACCCTTTGCCTTGAGGACCTCGAACACTTCGGTTTGAGTCATGCCTTGGAGAGGCGTGTAGACACGGTCACTTCGAGACTTCTTCCCTTGAGGTGGAGGAACCTTTTTGTAATTCCCCTTGTCAATAGTGACGGCGTTGACCGAGGCCTCTTTTGTGGAGTTGGAAGCGGCCTTGTAGCGGTAAGTAGGAGTGGTCTTCTTAATCTCCTTGAGCAAGTCATCCATGCGTACCCCCGCCTCATACATTTGGGAGAAGTCGGAGTAGCAAGCCCACTTAGGTGAGTGCGGAGATCAATCTTAGACACTTAAGAAATATGTCCATTTGCTCTTTTGTGTTCGGCCTCTCAACAATCTCAGAGAGTTTGTCATTCCATCTCCTGTGAAGTCGATGAAGGACTCATTGTCTCGTTGAGTAGTGTTCTCTAGCTCTTTCCTTGTGGCCGGTGAGTGGTGTTGCCTTGGTATTGGTTCTTGAAGGCAAGCATGGCGGAGTCCCAATCAAAGACGGACAGTGAGCGGGAGAGTAGCATCCAATCTTTTGCCGCCCCCTCGAGAGTGAGAGGAAAGCATTGAGCCATCACCTTGGGGGAGACCTTCTTCGGAACCATTGCCCAAATATAAGTCTCAATGTGAGCCATGGGACAAGAGTTGCCCTTGAATTTGCTTATGTCGGGCATCTTGAACTTATCGGAAGAGCGGCCATAGTACTCATGAGGATGGATGATTGATAAAGGCTTGTGTCGGAACCTTTCCCCATGTTGAGCCCATTGAATTTTTGGTCGATGTAGGCCATGATAGAATCCACCATTTTGGGCTCATTGTTCTCGGAACTTGGTTCCCCCATTTTCTTGGTGCGGGTGTTGACATACGGACTTTTGAACAAACCCTCGGTCCACTCGGATTCATCATCATTGTTCTTGTTCTTCCCCTTGGCAAGGTTAGTGAGCTTTTCTTTCATTAGCTCCATCTCGGCCTCGTGGGCCTCCCTTTGGCTGTCGAGGTGGGATTGCCAAATGTCGTCTTTGCTTTGTGCCTCTTTGTTAAGGGTGGAGACTTGCTCTTGGAGGAGTTGGACCATAGTTGAGAGCTGTTCGAGAGACACGGTGTTGCTGCTGCCGGTCATGGTTGATGTTGGAGCTGTTGGAGTGATCTCTTCACGGACTAACCGATTTGCTAAATCTCGGTAGACTCTGTAAGTACCAATTGAACCTATATTGCAGAAGAGGCCCTTGTCAGTCTTGAGTAACACTTGCGGTCCATGAAGAGGCTTAGAACACACAGTTGGGAACACGACTCGAACCACATAAGAAAAGACTTTTTTTTTTTTTTTTTTTTATAAGTCGGAGGGAATGAATCCCTTTTGGGGTTTCTAAGAAAATAATGGAATCGTCACACTAGTATATGGACCATCTCGCGGTCCCATATACTCATCGGATTCCATCGCGCTTGTGAATCCTACATGTATCGGGATTAAACTAAATTAATGTAGTAAAGCATACATGCGGGGACGGATTTTTATTTTCGTCCAAAATAACCACTTTTTGGGGACGGATTTTTATTGCGTCCATTTCAACAAGTTGGCATGTATGATTTGAAGACATTAGTTTAGGGAAATCTCGGTACATGGAAACCGACTTGAGTCACGGAGTGTTAGACCCTAACTAGAATTGTGTGGTTTGTGCTCGGCTTGAATATGAGGCTCAAAGGTCACCCCCGGCATGTAGTCTTGAACTACGCCACGGGCTGAGGTTTACCGCTTCGAAAGAGCCAAGGTCTGGTGGAGCTTGAAACTTTCTAGGACGGGCCTCGACGGGTTTGGGGTTGGACTTGTGCGACCCAATAGTGAGCAGTTCATAGGAATATGTGCATGTAGTGTGAGGTCTAACAAGTGACAAAAAAAAAATTATATATATATATTTTTTTTTTTTTTTGAAAAGAAAGAAAAACACACAAAACACATAAGCACATAAAATTACAACTCCCGAATCACCCGTGTGACCGGTAAATAAAACACAAAATTAAAACAGTCCGAGGGTTCAATTCTGTTCTGATGCAGGCAACTGTGCCCACACCCCACTGTTCTGCTCAGTCACTGAAACATGTTTCTGTTCTGGGAATCAACCCAGAAGCGTGCGCCTCTGAGTGCTGATGTGGGACGCGCGCGCATGGCGCAATGCTTATGGGAGGCGCGCGCTTCTGGGTCACACCTGTCAGAATGTCAGACTTTGGACTCAGGGGATTGCCCTGGTCCCATGTTCATATTGTAATCCCTGCAGAAGTGATTAGTGCAGAATAACAGAAGAAGAAGATGAAGAACATGAAGAAGTGGGCGATTCTGGTTCTTGATGCGGGATGCGCGCGCCTTAGGCTTAAAGGCCAGACGCGCGCGCCTCCCCCATCAGGAAACAGAATGCCCAGAAAAGATGTAGATTTCGATCAGAATGCAAGTTTAACCCTCAAATACTCCCCAGCGGAGTCGCCACTGTAGATACCCCGGGTGGAAAACCACGGCTTTAGGCTCGAGCGCGCGGGTCGTCCTAGGATGTCTAACTTGTTTTTAGAGTCGCCACCTATGTTTTGAGGAACATAAGAAAAACCTATTGATTGTAGCCTAAGTTTGATTACGAAAACAGAGATTATTTGTTTTGAGGTTCGGGGTTAGGTTACGAGATGGGAAGTACCGAAACACCCATCTCGCCCAACTTAAGTTGGTCTTGCTTGATCAAAATCTACATGAATGAAAATGTTCTTCTTCTTCTTCTTTAAGTCATAAAAAGGGGTTTAAAATAGGATTTGGAATGTAGGAGATAACTCCTTAACCAACCTCAATGAGATGAGGTGATCATTAGAGTCATGTCCCAAAATGATTTGGGTGATTGCACATTTGATTAAAGTAAAAGAAAGAGAGGAGATGAAGTAGAAAAGAAAGGAAAAGATGGACTTTTACCTACAATTTGAAGAACTTCAAATGTTGCTTGATGAGATCCTTGGAGAACCTTTAGAAAGTGTTTTTTTGTCTAGTTTTCGATCCTTGAAAATGGAGGTGAAGAGAGGTTTTTATAGGTGAAAGAGGGATGTTTTTGGTGCCAAAACTCAGTCACCAAGAAATCCTTCCGGGACAAAATCTTGTAAATTGAGCAAGGGAGGGAATCCTGGCCAGAAATCTGTAACTGACGCCCAGAGGCGCGCGCTTCCTGCTTTGGGGGAGGGAGGCGCGCGCGCCCGGCTCCTCCTGTCGGAGGCGCGCGACTCAGAGAAGGCAATTTTGACAGAATGGACTAGAAAGTCAGCCCTGTCATTCAGTTTAGTCCCTGGACTTAACGAAGTCAGTCAGGAACTTAACGGAAGTGACAGAAACTAACGAGAAACACTTAAAATGGGGAGAAACACAAAATCAAATGTGCAATCGGGGTGAGCGGTCCAAGGCGGGGTGTCTACAATACCAACTGTCGCGACCCCGACCCCGCGGGCCGGGAACTCGCGAGCTGGGCGTCGACTTAATAAATAAAACACCAAAATAGAGAAGATAAAAATTCCTCTTTAACAAAAGATATGGTACACGGTTTTGAAATTCCATTCTTAACAACTTTATAATACAACTAATATAAGCTCCACAAGCTTACACCAAAATACCAAAACATTACAACTCTTAATGACGTCTGTTTGGTAACACTATCCCATAGGTTATACATTTAATAACAATGTAAACCGAATAACAACCTGCCCAAAAGTCACGAACACTCTCGACGTCCTTCTCGTGATCAGCGAGTCCTATCACTTTCCTCCTGGGGGGGTTAAGGAAACAAAGTTGAAAAGAAAGGGGGTGAGATAAATCTCAGTAAGCCACTTATGCAACTACATGACAATATTATGCAATAAACAATAATAAGTCCCACATAGCACTTAGCACATAACAGTTAACATATAGCAGCGGAAATAAACAAGTTACGAAGGATACTAAGCCAAGGTTTCACCAAACGGATATAACAAAGAATCCCTGCGCAGCACCAACCGATCAACCAATCAACCATAGCAGCATAACAGCTGAAGAGAAATCCCCGGTACCGGAACCATGAAACCAATAATCGTAACAAGGGGAAAATGACACAAATAACCCAAAACGAACTAGCTAGAATACTCACTCAAGGGAGCTAGCTCATCCCAACCAATGCCATATGGAAGGGGAAAGAAGGACCAATGGACAATATCATACTAGACTCGGCTTGTGTGCCATTATAATATTCCCCATTGCCTGACTCGAACACAAGTACCTGCTGGGCTTTCAAATAAAGGCTCAGTAATAAAATACTAGCTCGATAAACAACCAATGATTCCAAAGTAGGGAACCATGCCAAATAGTCATCATAAAGATAAGTCAAACAAAAAATACACCAATAAGATGTTCCAAAATCCCAATTAACACTTAATCAAATTCCATCACATAATTGATCACCAGGGATCCATTTCCAACACTAGAGAGTACCACGATGTTCATACAGGTCGACTAGGATAGTACACAAAATCTAGACCGAACCACACTTTTAAATCACACAAAAAGAACAAGTATAAACTTTCAGTAAGCACTGTGCGGCCGCCCATTACTGGTTGTGCGGTCGCCCACTATGCCCTGCAACCAAGACAAAAACCTTCCAGATAGGTATGCGGCCGCACACCCTCTTTTGGGCGGTCGCCCACCTCACCCGGCTGGACCAACTGCACTAAATTATACTCCCTTCGTTTCACCGTCTCAAAAGTATTACACATTAACACTTATAACACTCATATAAACAAACCCACTCATTTTACTCAGTCCAAAACATTCCAAAACAAGCATTTCATAACCCAAACCAAGTAATGATCCAAACATCAATTATCACAAAAATAACCAAAATACTAATCAACTCCAAATTCATCCATAACACAATATATAACAATCATAGCATCATAGAAGCTAAGGATGAACATTTTTAGCATAAAAGGGGGAAAGCAACTTACTTGGAAAATTATGAAATGAGACGGAAATCGCTCTTACTTAGCTACAAACGATCCTAACGATAATCTGAGCATTTTATATAAAATGAGTATTAAGAAAAGAAGAATAAATGAAGAACAATGAAGGAAAATGAGAAGGAGGTTCTTACTAGACATGTCCAAATAGAACCGGGAACCGACGGAACCGGCGGGTAGAACCGGAACCGAGAACCGGCGAGAACCAGGAACCGCCGGAACCGGGAACCGAACGTAACCGAGAACCGGATTGAAACGGTTCGAATACGAATCCAACATATTTAGAACCGAGGAACCGGCGGAACCGGGAACCGAGCACCGGAACCGAGAACCGGGAACCGGGAACCGAACGGTTCTCTGCATTAGATGACTTTAAAGATGTTTGATCATTATGGTAGGTTGGCTGCTAGCTAATATATATACTGATATACATACTCCCTTCGTCCCAAAATACTTGTAGTTTTAAGATTTTCACACAAATTAAGAAAAAAAAATTAATACATGTGTAATGGACAATATTACTCTTGGAACATTTCAAGTATCAAGACAATTTAATACTTTTGCAATGACAACACTATCATAAATAAGGGTATATTTGATAAACAATATCAAAAATGTATAGATAATAGCAAAACTACAAATATTTTGGGACAAACCTCAACTCCTTAAACTACAAGTATTTTGAAATGGCAGGAGTATTACATTTTAAACTACAAATATTTTGGGACGGAGGGAGTATTACGTACTTATTAGATGGTGAGATGGAACCGGTGGAACCGTCGGAACCGGAACCGGAACCGGCGGATAGAACCGGGAACCGGGAACCGGATTAAGATGGTTCGAATACGGTTCCGGCCATTTGGGAACCGGGAACCGGCGGTTCCGGAACCGGGAACCGGAACCGGAACCGAATGGACATGTCTAGTTCTTACCTTCTTTCTAATGGTGATATGCAGAGAGAGAGAAGGAAAACGGGGAGAATGAAATTGCTAGGAAGGAGAGGGAGATAATATCTCAATTCCCAAAATTACGAATTAGTCACTCATAGGTAAAACATTAACAAAAATCCCAAAGCTTCCAAAATACTTCCAAAGACTCCCAAACTCAACTTTACACTACGAACCTTAAAGTTTCAACTTAACAAAACTAACTCAAATAAATCATAAAAATGATTAAATAAATAATAAACAAAGTGCCACGGTTTCGGGTCGTGACAATTGATTTGGATGGAGTCAGAGGTAGGTGGGAGATTGGGAGGTAAAGGAGATGGCAACAACGAAAATCACGCGCCCTAAAAATACGTTGTATATCAAACTATTTCATTAATGGTGGGCGGGATGCGATGAATAGGAAGCCACGTATTATCAGAAGCATTTTCTCTTTAGATTCTCGCTACGTGTATTGTAAAAGTGTTCGAATTGTCACCTCTCTTCGTATAAGTGTTCGAATTGTCACCTCTCTTCGTATAAGTTATTAATCCAATTTCTTTTTTCAAAACACCTTCAAACCTTTTTATGAGTTTACTCTGTCTTTACACAACTCTTCATCTTTCTGCCACTATCGCTTCTTCCTCAGCACTCTCTTCTTCCTTCCTCGCCTTTTCCTGTCCACCAACACCCCATTTTCTCCATTTACTTCGACCTCTCATCCTACTCTATATATTTATGGATGGAAATAAGAAGCTTATGAAATAAATATTGCAATATTCTAGGGGAAGACTCCTCTAGATCTTAAAGGCAATAAAGTTATATTTCATATTATTGAGGACACCAAACTATTGAATGCTTCGTAAACTTGTAAGAGCTTCCCCGATGATACGCTAAAACTCTATACTTAGCGCAAAAAAAGAGTCCAACCGTTCGCTAATCGTTACTTCAAAATAGCGCAAGACGAATAATTGCGTCAAATATAACGCGAGCTTTAGAGCTACACTATCCATTACCCTCTGTTTTTTTTTTGTTTAATGTGTTTGTATATATCTATAAAGTTTTCCAAGTAACATATGCAGCTTGTACAAATAAAATATTAAAAAGATAATTACTTTGAGATGGAAGGAGTAGCTTGGATTTGATATTTGAAATTAATGAATTATTGAATTTATGATAAAAGTATTATTTAACTTTAGTACTTTTTATATTATTATAATTTGCTTATATTTAAATACGTAGTTATTATATTCCACGTCTCATAGTAACTATATTACCGCTAAATACATTTTATAATGTACTTCTTCCATTCTAAAATAAATAAATTTTATCATATACTTTCTTGGACACAAAAAAATTTGATTTGTCAGTATTTTTAAATAATAAACTTGTCTAACTTTTACATTGCTTGTACAATGATATAATAAACTAATTAATCATAACTTTTATTTTAAAATGCAAATAATACACTTATCTATTTTATAAATGTCTGAATTATAAATAATAATATATCAATACATATAAAACATATTGAATAAAATGAAAAAATAAAGAATATTCTAAGAATATATTTTTTTTATGCAAGATTTGAAGCATGCTGGTTGGACATGATGATAGATATTTAGTGCAAAACTTGCACCATTTTAAAAAGACAGTACAATTTTCGCACCAAACCATTTTCGATCTATTCGTACTTGAATGTGACACTTTGTGATATTAAGTGAAATCAATTAGTCGACATATTATTCAATAATAGCTTTCTTTGACCCGCGGCGGATTATGAAAGGGAAGGACTCGGACTTTTCAAACCTAAAACCAATGTTGCTTAAAAAAAAAAAAAAAAAAAAAAAAAAAAACCAATGAAGGAAAGGAAACGGAACCTAATTTCTGGACCCACCACGCCTCCTGTACGAATCTAACACCGTCCAATTCCCACACAAAGGATCTCACGGTTCTCACTCATTAGGGTTTCGAACGTTCTGGAATTTCAAATTCCCCATTATATAATCTCTCTTTCGCCTCCTTTTTCCTTCTCTCAAACCCTAGTTTCGATCTGTAAACTAGTTTGCTTTCTTTATCTCTCTCTCTTTTTTCAATTTTGTTCTTTTTTGTTATACTCGCCGACACTTCGTTAAATTGAATCGCAATGGCCGGAAAGGGAGAAGGTCCAGCCATCGGAATCGATCTCGGAACGACTTACTCTTGCGTCGGTGTGTGGCAACACGACCGTGTTGAAATCATCGCCAATGATCAGGGTAACAGGACCACGCCGTCGTATGTTGCCTTCACCGACAGTGAGAGGTTGATCGGAGATGCTGCTAAGAATCAGGTCGCCATGAACCCAATTAACACCGTTTTCGGTAAGATCTCACTTTCCTGAATCTGGATTTTGTTAATGCTTTAATTTGAATAGATCTGTATAGTTCATGCATGTTTTAGGTAGCTGAATTGAATTTGTACTTGCTCTATTGTAGGATGTTATTATAAATTCATTTACTTGATGTTGCTATACTGGATAGATCTATATATCCGCTGTTGTCCTTGGTTTAATTAGCTTAATAATATTCATGCTTCGTATGCTTTAATTTTGTCTTAATAAAATCAGGAACATGTTGCTGTATGCTAGATCTAGAACTTGTATATTTTTTTCTTTTTTATCTTTGTAGTAGGTGTTTGCTTGTTGTTGGTATCATAAATTTTAGAAATTGTGGTTGCTATGCTTGCTTAATCTATATATATGCAGTCGTCCTTTGTTTAGTTTGAATAATTGAATCGATACTGCTGCCTCTGGCATAGTTTTATTTTAATGAAAGTCATGAACTTGTTGTAGCTGTACTACTAGATCTACAAGTAGTAGTTTTATCTTTGTATATATGTTTCATTGCTGTAAGTGTTGTTACCTTACCCTCATTAATTTGCATGTGGATTCAGATTTGGGTTAAGGTTTCAGAACTTTCCGATTTGATTTGATTTGATTGTGATTTTGTCTGTTGACCTAATCTAGTTAGTGTCAACTCATATAGAATATTAGTGCTATATAATCTTAGAATTTATATATACGTTCAATGCTATGTGGTTTTGCTGAGTTCATGTTTAGTTGAGTCAAGATTATCTATAGATCTTGTAATTCAGTATTGCATGAATATCCCCGCTTGTTTATTTGCACTAGTTGTTGTGGCTTTTCAACTTCTATTGAGATTGTACCAAAAAAATCAACTTCTATTGATTGTAGTAAACTTCAATCAACATTTTTTTGGACATGTTTTGTTTTGGGCTTGGATTCTGCTTTATATCATTTACATATAATACAATGTTGAATATCTATGTGCCAGGCACAAGCTTTTACCTGATCTATTATTGTTATTTGGTATGAGCATTAGGTTCCCACATCCTAATTATAAGAACCCATACATATTTAATCATCTGGTTAACTCTGATTGTTAAATTGAAGTTTGGGAATGTACTTGATTTGATGTTTGTTTATACTAGTTAGTTTGAGGTTTTTGAATCTGTTACTGATGTACCCCTTACTTTATGACTTTACAGATGCTAAGAGGTTGATTGGTAGAAGATTCTCTGATGCCTCTGTGCAAGGTGACATGAAGATGTGGCCTTTTAAGGTTATTCCCGGACCTGGTGAGAAGCCCATGATTGTTGTTAACTACAAGGGTGAGGAGAAGCAATTCGCAGCTGAGGAAATTTCCTCCATGGTCCTCATTAAGATGCGCGAAATTGCTGAGGCTTTCCTTGGTACAACCATCAAGAACGCTGTGGTGACTGTCCCTGCATACTTCAACGACTCGCAACGTCAAGCCACCAAGGATGCCGGTGTCATTGCTGGTATCAATGTCTTGCGTATCATCAACGAGCCCACAGCTGCTGCCATTGCTTACGGTCTTGACAAGAAGGCTACAAGTGTCGGTGAGAAGAATGTGTTGATCTTTGATCTTGGTGGTGGTACTTTTGATGTGTCCCTCCTCACCATTGAGGAAGGTATCTTTGAAGTGAAGGCCACAGCTGGTGACACCCATCTTGGAGGTGAAGACTTTGACAACAGAATGGTCAACCATTTTGTTCAGGAGTTCAAGAGGAAGAACAAGAAGGATATCAGTGGTAACCCAAGGGCCCTTAGGAGGTTGAGGACATCTTGTGAGAGGGCGAAGAGGACTCTCTCATCCACTGCCCAAACCACCATCGAGATCGACTCTTTGTACGAGGGTATTGACTTCTACTCCACCATCACCCGTGCTAGATTCGAGGAATTGAACATGGACTTGTTCAGAAAGTGCATGGAGCCAGTTGAGAAGTGTTTGAGGGATGCCAAGATGGACAAGAGCACAATCCACGATGTCGTTCTAGTCGGTGGGTCCACTAGAATTCCCAAGGTCCAACAATTGCTTCAAGATTTCTTCAACGGGAAGGAGCTTTGCAAGAGCATCAACCCAGATGAGGCAGTGGCCTACGGTGCAGCTGTCCAAGCTGCTATTTTAAGCGGTGAGGGTAACGAGAAGGTCCAAGATCTTTTGCTTTTGGATGTCACCCCTCTCTCCCTTGGTCTTGAAACTGCTGGAGGTGTCATGACTGTCTTGATCCCGAGAAACACCACCATCCCCACCAAGAAGGAGCAAGTCTTTTCTACATACTCTGACAACCAGCCCGGTGTCTTGATTCAGGTCTATGAAGGGGAACGAACAAGAACCCGTGACAACAACTTGCTAGGCAAATTCGAACTTTCTGGCATCCCCCCAGCCCCAAGAGGAGTCCCCCAAATCACAGTTTGCTTTGACATTGACGCAAACGGCATCCTAAACGTGTCAGCTGAGGACAAAACAACCGGACAGAAGAACAAGATCACAATCACCAACGACAAGGGAAGACTCTCAAAGGAAGAAATCGAGAAGATGGTCCAAGAAGCTGAAAAGTACAAGTCAGAGGACGAGGAGCATAAGAAGAAGGTTGAAGCCAAGAACGCGCTCGAGAACTACTCTTACAACATGAGGAACACAGTCAAAGACGAGAAGATTGCTTCTAAATTGGACCCAGCTGACAAGAAGAAGGTGGAGGAGGCTATCGAGTCGACTATTCAATGGTTGGACAGTAACCAGCTTGCTGAGGCGGATGAGTTTGAGGACAAGATGAAGGAGCTGGAGAGTATTTGCAACCCGATTATTGCGAAGATGTATCAAGGAGCTGGAGGTGAAGGTGCACCCATGGATGATGATGCGGCTCCTTCTGGAGGAAGCAGCGCTGGGCCTAAGATTGAGGAGGTCGACTAATTTGTGGGTTTGGTTTTTTATTATGATGTTTTGTTGGACAAGTTTTTGGTTTTTAATTATTATTATGTTGTTGGGATATTAATTTTTGGATTAGGCCTTTGGAAATGGTAGGATGTTTTTCCAATGGCTAGTTTATGTTTTCTATTTTCCAGCGGGAATACATTTCAGTTTTCCGGCATTCATACTCTTAGATGTTTTGTTTATGCTTGCTGCTTTGTCATTGCCTGTTTATATTCTGCTTGTTTGAAGCTAAGAATTACAAAGATTTTAACATTCAAAACAGAAAAATAATAGAGGAAGACTTGTGTGAGACTGTCATGGTGAGACGGATCTTGTTGTGAGAGGAAATGCATCCCGCCCATAAGGGAGCAAACCATTTACTCCCTCATCAAGACAAGATCTTGAGACCGTCTCACACAAGTTTTTGTCAAAATAATATACTCCCTCCGTCCCTCATTCATACATGCTTTTATATCACTTGTTGAGTCCACGACCACTTCACCTTAGTGCCATTCTGGAGGAGCAGTTGATTCAGCAATTTCTAGTCTTCATCTATCTGGTATTTCATCCATTTTAGGTTCTATCAATTTTATAACAACTATCTCCAACATGCGTGGACCTGGAATGATTATGCATTATGACAGATTTGTTTTTTGAGTGATTTCCCAATAGAAAAGACACAAATGTGACATTAAGACTTTGTTATTTGTATCTTTGATTTATTTTTATGTTATTATGTTTTATTTATATACTAGACAAGAAAGTCTAAAAAAATAAATGCAATTTTTATTTTTATCTCTATTTACATTTGGTATATATGGAGAACCAACCGAATACCAATGAACTTGGTATATCGATT
Organism: Campanula takesimana; assembly: GCA_026119855.1. Classification (NCBI taxonomy): domain Eukaryota; kingdom Viridiplantae; phylum Streptophyta; class Magnoliopsida; order Asterales; family Campanulaceae; genus Campanula; species Campanula takesimana. Next base: position 12,653 of record JAOWBW010001255.1, read on the forward strand.
TTTATGGTTGGTACTGGTACATATTTTTCAATACCAAATCATACTTGGTTGGTACACGGTACATAGAGCTTGATGTCAAGGATTAGAGAAAAAGATAGTCGGAGTCAATCATACATGGAGAGAGATAATTGATATGAAAGACTCAAATAATATTGTATGAATGACTCAAATATTATTGATACTAGCAATACATATTTATAGGAGTACAAAGAGAGTTCTAGAGTCCTAATCTAATTAGGAATACTAATACAATAAGGAAACTAATATTTTAGAATAATCTAACTTGGTGTACAAGATACAATCTCTATGTTTGGTAATTACAATATGTGCTAGGAATATATAATATTCCTTAACATGCCCCCGCAAGATGGACAACCGATAGGAGAGTCCAATCTTGAAAGTGATGAGATGAACCGGGTTGTTGAAGTGAGTTGGTTGATGTGATCCCGGTTGTGGTTGATGTTGCCATAATCTTTACATTTGTACAAGTAGGGTTTGCACCTTATGAAGTGGACGTCTAAGGCTTTTAAGTCGCGAGACGGGGGTAAGGCTTTTACGTCGCGAGACGGGTGGAGGCTTTTACGTCGCGAGACGGGTGGAGGCTTTAACGTCGCGAGACAGGTTGATGCTTTTACGTCGCGAGACGGAGTAAGGCATTAACGTCGCGAGACGGGTGGAGGCATTAACGTCGCGAGACGGGGTAAGGGGGTTTTGGCGATTTAGGGGTTACGGTCAGTCGGGTGTAGGGGTATGTTCGGTCGGGTTTGGGTTTGTGGTTCGGTCGGGTATTCAAAAAAAAATATATATTTGGTTTTGTTGTTTGTGAAGTTGTGGTGCAGGGGATTAGGTTGGGAAAGAAAAAAAAAAACAAGGGAAGCAGGTGTAAGGTAATGGCTGTTGCCATTGGTTAATGGTTAAAAAGGAAAAAGTCTAATTATAGAGGAGGATTTGTTTGAGTAGGGTTAATATAAAACGGAGAGAAGGAGAGAAACAGGGAGTAACGAGTTGTTAAAAAAAACTGAAGGGGTTTTAGGTTTGGTAGTGAGAAGGGTTAGAGTTGAAAAAGGAAGAAGAAAGCAATCTGAGAGAAGTGAGGCCACATCAGTGTAGATAGAAGGAGGTTTTTTTTTTTTTTTTTTTTTTTCTTGCTGCTGCAGAAAATAAAGAAGAGTAAAAATAGGGTTTTGGCCAGATTTCTTGGTTTTGGTGGTGGTGATATGGTGGCAAGGGTGGGGAAAGTTTTGCCGTGGTGGTTTTGTATGGTGGTTGGCGGAAGCTTTGTGGTGGAGATAGTATGGGGCGGCTCATAGGGTTTGGTGGAGAAGTCCCTTCATGGATCATAGCTCTGATACCATGTCAAGGATTAGAGAAAAAGATAGTCGGAGCCAATCATACATGGAGAGAGATAATTGATATGAAAGACTCAAATAATATTGTATGAATGACTCAAGTATTATTGATACTAGCAATACATATTTATATGAGTACAAAGAGAGTTCTAGAGTCCTAATCTAATTAGGAATACTAATACAATAAGGAAACTAATATTTTAGAATAATCTAACTTGGTGTACAAGATACAATCTCTATGTTTGGTAATTACAATATGTGCTAGGAATATATAATATTCCTTAACACTTGATGTATCCATTTTTATTCATAACCATTGCCTGAACAACAGAGTTAGACACAAAAAGGAAACAGTTAACAAGATTTGTAATAGTAACAATTAATACTATACTCATCCCAAATAAAATGGAGCTGGTCTCTGGTGCGGCGGCCTCACGCTGTGCGGCGGCGCCGACCGAGCCATCCCCCCTTTTTTTTTTTTTTCCCTCATAACCTTTTTTCCTCCACCAAAAGTAACACTTCTTATAACGAAATGTAACACATTTGTTTTTTCAAAAGCAACACTTTTTTTTTTCAAAATGTACCACAATTTTGATGCAATAGATTAAAGATAACATAAAAATTAACGACTAAATTAATGTAACACTTTTTATAAAGGAATGTAACATTATTTTTTCAAATGTAACACTTTTTTTTCAAATGTAACACTTTTTTTCGTTTTTTTTTTCAAATAACATGATAACCATTTTTTGTGAAATCGGCATTGGCATTGCCGACTTTGGGTTGAAGTCGGCACTACCAAGTTTATGTCGGCCAGTGTCCTGTCTGGTAAAAACGGCATTGGCATTGCCGATTTCTGGGTGAAGTCGGCACTACCAATGCCGACTTCAGGACCGATCAAAAACTCTTCAAAAGCGCCGCCTCCCCCTTCCCCATTCTAACCATACCCTGCAAACCATCCCCATCTTCATCCATCTTCATTCAAACCAACTCCCATCCCTATCTTCATCTCACTGTATTGCTCAGAAATCCCTTTTTTTTGTCAGAAGATCTTGTCAAAAATTCGAAATCATAAGGTTAGTGCTATCATCTTTATCTTTTTCGATGAAATTAGAATATGTTAATTTGTTGAGTTTATAATATACATGTTAATTTGCTTATGTGATTTTATATTAATTTCGTTGGAAAGTTAACAAAAAGCTATTTATTAAAAGTTGATGAAAATTGACATTATCGACTGAATTTCGTTAGAAAGTTAACAAAATGGCCATTTTCTGTTAGAATATTAACTGATAATACATGTTAATTTGCTTATGTGATTTTATATTAATTTCGTTGGAAAGTTAACAAAAATGCCTACTTTCCGTTAGAAACTTAACTAAACTGTCCGAAATTTAACAGGTTTTGTGTTTTTCTGTTAAATATTTAACAAACAGCCCCTCTTTTTATCAAAAATCCCATTTTCTGTCAAAAAGTTAACTAAACTGTCAAAAAAGAGCCCTTTTTCAGTTAAATATTTAACGGACCAGCCTCTTTTTAAACGAATTTTAGTTTAATAGTTTTGTTGTTTGTTTCAGATGGACCAATATCATGATAACCAAGCATTTGTTGATCCCGGGCCGTTAGACGACTCCGTATTAAAATGGCAAGATAAACACCGGTCACGTTATATTTGGCTCAACAAGAAGTTGAGAATATTAGATTTAGGCGCGGTCCGGAACCTCCTAAAAACTTGGATGTTAGGATTCAGAGTAAACTTTTAGATGTTGGGTTTTACGGTGTTTATAAACTAGGTTTTTTCAAATATGATTAGCATTTGTTAGAGGCTTTGGTTGAGAGATGGCGTCCAGAGACGCACACATTTCATTTGCCAGTTGGGGAGATGACCATCACCCTTCAGGATGTTGGAATTTTATGTGGCCTTCCTATAGACGGGGATCCTGTGATTAGTTCCCAAACCCATATGCAAAAATTGGAATGGGTTCAATTATGCCACGAATTACTAGGGATTGAACCACATGATGGCGTATTGAAGGGTGGTAGATTGTCTATTAAATGGATTATAGACGAACTGACTCAGTGGGATGAGCTTCCTGCAAATGCCCCGCCCGAATTGGTTAACCAGTATACTCGGGCATATATTTTGATATGCATAGGGTCACATTTAATGCCGGATACGAGTAATGTCTTAGTGAAACTCATGTACCTCCCACTGCTTAGGGACGTTGACACGATCGGGAACTACAGTTGGGGTAGTGCAATGTTAGCCTTTTTATATCGGGACTTGTGTGTAGCGACAAAGCCCGATGCGAAAAGTTGTGCTGGATTCTTAACAATTGTACAGGTATGTCAATTATATTTTCTTATATTATTGTAGTGAAGAAAATATGTTTTGTACGTGACACAAATTTTTTCTTTATGTTATTTTTTTTAGCTTTGGGCTTGGGAACGGTTGTTGTGTTTACGACCCGTAAGGACACGTGGAGATGTCATTCTTCAGGATGCATTATCCCCATATGGTTGCAGGTATTCTAAAATAAATTAAATTTAAGTCCACATAATATTCTATGTACTTAATTTTTATTATTACACATTAATTTGTATGCCAAATTGCTCCATATGTAGGTGGCAATGTCCTTTATCATATACGCATCTTACCGTCCACAACTTGCGTGGATACCGGGATCAGCTGGCGTATTTGAATGACGATCAGGTTGAGTGGCAGCCGTACTTAAATGTCCAGGGTCCACCATATTGCTTCCAGGGACAGGCTATATGGAGAGCGAAGGTGCCCCTCATTTGCTTTGATAGGGTTGAGTGGCACCTTCCCGATCGAGTAATGAGGCAGTTCGGGATGTTACAGAATATCCCTGACCCACATGACACGAGTGATTACCTGCATGGACTAGATCGACGAGGTCGGTCAGAGGTTAATTGGCCTGAATTCCACATAGTTCCCATCGGAATGTGGAATCAACGGGCTAATTTGGTGGTGGCTGGGCAATATGGTACCGAGGATGTAGATTACACACATTACTATATGTTATGATACCATAGGATTACACGGTTATTGATCCAGAATCCGAATGCTATAGAGGATGGGGGGTACAGGGCGCATGCTAGTCGTTATGAGGGTTTGGTAAGCTAAATAGTACATATTTACTTTAGTTCATTTTTATTTGTTCACAATTTATCTTATCGTTATAATTTATTCCTTTTTTGTTATTTTCAACAGATTCAAAACCTTCAGCGTGCATACATATCCAACGAGAATGCCATATCTGAGGTAGAGGGATACGGCATACGCTCACAAAACCTATATGTTACCCGTGGTGTCATCAGACAATCCTTATCATCTATTAGACAGCAGAAACGACTGGATGCCCTCCAACCTCCTCCCCCACCAGTAGATCGTGTTCAAGGGGTGCCACCGAGACGAAATCGGGTTCGTAGACGTGCTCAACACGTGCAGGATGATCCAGAGGTACATGTTGAGGAGGCAGTGAATGAGGGGGACAATGACGAGGAAGGGAATGATGAGGGCGGAGATAACGAGGATCCAAACACATTTACAGGACATGACGCTTTCTCCCAGGCAGGAAACTATGGATTCTCTCATACACAGATGGATTATACTCCAACTCCCCCGCCAAATTTTGGTTTTACATCATATGGTTCGGAGAGTGGGAGTGGAAGTCGAAGAAGAAGCGTTGACTATGCTCCAAGTCGACCTCTAGGGACGGGTTTCACATCGTATGCTTCTGGGAGTGGGAGTGGAAGGCGAAGCTTTCAAATGGATTATACTCCAACTCTACCTCCGATGTCGCTTCCGGAGGCTACACCTTTTGGTCACATAGACCCAACTCAGGAACCATCGCCATCTCGTCAAACTAACACATCACGAATAGGTCGTGTAATTTCTCGCCTTATGCCTAGGAGAGGTGGAAGGCCACATAATCCTCCTAACAATTACACCCCATCTGCATATCCCTGATGGATTTCCTATTTGACCGGGATGTGGTCAATAACTATTTGGATTGATGTAGTATTTATATGTATATAAATAAAATGGATATTTTGTGGAATTTTTGGAATAAATTTAGACCCTAAATATTGACATGGAATTTCATCACAAAAAACCAAACAAATAAGGATTTACATAAACATCTCAAATAAATTTATCAGAACTGTCAAAAACGGCACTACCAATACCGTTTTTATCAGAATTGTCAAAAACGGCACTACCAATACCGTTTTTATCAGAATACTTACCCTTTAAAAGGCTTGGTGACCTCAAAAACAAATTCATCCATTTCTCATCCATCTCTCTCAAAACTAATCTCTCTCAAAAATTTCTAACTGTCATAATGGATCCATCGCTCCCCCTCTGGTATCGTGGCAAACAACCTCTTTATGGTAATCCCGTTCAACACTCCGATGCTCAATCTAATCTCTCTCAAATCGAACGAGAGTTAGAATCTCCACTGCCTCGTATCATACCTGGTCCCGCTGGTATTGCAGCAGAGGCCGTGCGGTGGCATCACTCCGGAAAAGCTCATGTCTCTCAGGATCCACCCCAGTCGACCCAAGAGGCCATAAGGAGAAAGCTTGAAGAGCCGGAGGAGGATGAAGATTTCCAGCGCAAACCATGGCTTTCTGCAATGGATTATCTCACTGCAGAGGGTACATATAGACGTGACCAAAAAAAACCGGCAACCGGCTAACCGCCGGTTGATAACCGGTCAAAACCGGGAAACCGGTTAACCGGAAACCGGCTCAACCGTCAACCGTAATTCCCCGGTTCGGTTTCGGTTAGGCCTTTCTCAAAACCGGTAAACCGCCGGTTATAACCGGATAACCGCCAACCGGATAACCGGCGGTTAAACCGGTTATAAAACCGGAGGTTAACCGCCTAACGGCTACTTTTCAAAAATTTGCACCGGGCCCCCCCCATTTCCCCATGTCTGACTGACCACCACTGTCCAAAAACGGCTAGTTTTCCAACTAGCCGTTAGTTCAGTTAACTTTCGGCCTTAAATGAAAAAAAAAAAAAAAAAAAAACCAAAAATTGCTTACATATAAATACCCCCTCCCTCCTACCATTTTAGTTCCACATCTTCTCTATACTCTTTCTCTCTCTACTAATTCTCACACTCTCTCATATTTCCAGTTAGATTGCATAATTCCAGTCAGTTTTTTAACGCTTTCCAGTTAGTTTTTTAACGAAATCACTTTTTTAATTTATTTAGAAAATTCCAGTCACTTTGTTAACCATTTCCAGTCAGTTTCAAATCATTTTCCAGTTAGTTTTCAGAATTCCAGTCAGTTTTTGAGAGTTTCAGTCAGTTTTTTGACAGTTTCAGTCAGTTTTTTAACAAAATCTGTGTTTTTCATCATTTTCAGTCAGTTTTTTAGCGAGTTTCAGTCAGTTTCTAAACAGTTTCAGTTAGTTTGTTAACAAAATGGCCTCATCTCGAAGGAGCGGCAAGGAACATGTTGGTTCTTCCTCACTTAACCCGGAAATTGAGTCACATTTTGAGGAAAGTGAGCAAAATGTTGAAGAAAATGTTCCTCAAAGTGGTAGGGCCGGGGCCGGCCGAGCTCGAGGCGTGGGAAGAGGTGGTCGGGGGCAACGTCAAGCACGAGAATCCAAATCCGACACTTTCACGATCCATTTCCGAAAAGTACAAATTGACCCCAACGACTTTGTACATTTTCGAGCGTGTTGCAACTATTGCACCAAATCTTACCCGTTCGCAAAAGGTAATGGGCATGGAACATTGAACCATCACTTGAGATCAACACATCCTGAAAAACTTGGGATTGATAGTGATCAAGCTCAATTACAATTTGCTCAACCTAACACCCAAGGTACGTCTTCGGTCTTATTTAAGTTTAATAATGTCGTTTATAGGAAAGAATTGTGCAAATTTGTGTGTGTTAAAGGGCTTGCTTTTAACTTTGCGGATGATGACTTTTATGAACGGTTTATTAGACTTTCTTTAAATCCGGCCGCCTCCAAAGTACCACGTACGACTCTCGTACGCGATATTAAAAAAGTGGTTTTGGAATATAAACATTTTTTAATTGATGTTTTATCAAAATTAGATCAAAGAGTTTCAATTTGTGCCGATGGTTGGAGTGATCATTGGCAAAGAAATAGTTATTTGGGTGTTACATGCCATTGGATCGATAATTCGTGGACTTTACAAAAAAGACTACTTGCATATGATAGTTTTGAACCACCTCATTCCGCGGAAAATATTTGTAGAAAGTTGCACGCCATTTTGGCAAAATATGGTCTTTTGCAAAAAATATTTCTATTTCATTCGACAATGCTAGTGCTAATACCGCTAGTATACCGGAATTGATGCTCATTTGTCAACCGTCACTTGGGGGTAAGTATTTTCATATTAGATGTTTATGTCATATCATAAATTTATGTGTTAAAGATGGTTTGGATGCTTTAGATCAATATGTTAAACCCATTAGAGAGGCTCTTTATTTTATTGCAAAAAAAAATAAAATTACAAGAAAATGGATAAAATATTTACTAAATAAGGGTCTTCCCGAAAAATATTTTTCTATGGATGTTCCGACTAGGTGGAATTCTACCTACAAAATGTTAATTGATGGTTTTGAGTATAAAGAGCATATCATGGATTTTTTTATTAGTATGGGCTATGAAATTCCTTTATTTGCGTATCAATGGAACGCTTGCACTAATTTATGTCAATTATTAAAGATTTTCAATACCGCTACTTTGGCTTTGTCGGGAGTTTATTATCCAACTTCCGTTTTGGTACTTGATCAATGTATTGCAATAGTTCTAAGTTTTAAAAATTTGCAAAATTGCACCATTTTAAACGAAAGCATTGCTTCCATGAGGCAAAAGTGGGTCAAATATTTTGATAACATTCCGTCTCTATTTTTGCTTGCAAAGATGTTGGATCCCCGTATTAAATTGAAAGATCTAGTCCGCATAATAACGTTTTATTATGCAAATTTATACCCCAATGGGGACGGATTACACGAAAACCCGGCGATTATTGTTGAAAATACAAAAAAAGATTTGGTGACTCTTTATAATGAGTATAATGCAATTCATGGAAATGTTTCTCAATATGGCTCAAGTCCTAATGAAGAAGATATTGATACACAATATGATGTGAATAACGATCCATATAGTTTTGTTAATGATATTTATTTTTCAAAACGTCCTAGAACGTCTCCTTCTTCTTCTTCTACCTCTAGCATTCCGTACGAGTTGGAAGCATATTTCTCTACTAGACATGAAGTTGTACAAAACACTTCAAATCCAATTTCTTTTGATATTTTGAGGTGGTGGTCACAAAGGCAAGAAACTTATCCCATACTCTCTTTAATTGCAAAAGAAGTCTTAGCTTCTCCCGCTTCAACCGTGGCCGTCGAATCGGCATTTAGTGTGGGAGGAAATGTTTTGGATGCAAGACGTTCCCAACTAACTTGTGAAAATTTGGAAAATCAACTCTTGCTTGGTGATTGGGTTAGAGCGGAAAAGAGGGAGCAAGATATGCCTTATGAAGAGGATTTAGTAAATGTAGATCCACAATATCAATACGACTTGGAAGATTCTACGGGAAGTTCGGAAGGGGACGGAATGTAGATAGTTTTTATTTTAATTTTTAGAATAGGTTTATTTTTATTTCATTGTAATAGTTTAGTTGAGGTAATAAGGCTCCATTTTTTCCTCCCTTAATTATAAAAGGGCAAGGATTGGTTGTCCCCCTCTTTGTAATTTTAATTTTAATTAATAAAATTTAAGGGTACCGTCCCTTTTTACTTAAAAAATTTGTGTTATACATTATAGTTATACACTTATACATTTTAAGTTTTTAACTTAAAACAAAAAAAACAAAAGAAAACTGTTTAATATATGTATGACTCATACATATACTCCCGTTTTTTTTTTTTTATAAAAACTGTTTAAAAAAAAAAAAAAAGTTAAAAAATCTGTTAATAAAACTGTTAAAAAAATCTGTTAAGAAAACTGTTTAAAAAAACAGTTAAATTTTTTTTTTTACTTGAAAAAAAAAACTTTACTTGAAAAAAAAAACCCTTTAAAAAAATGAAGTGTTTTTTTATTTTATCTTTTTTTTTTAACAAAAAACTGTTAATAAAACTGTTTTGAAAAAAAAAAAAAAAAAAAAAAAGGTAACCGGTTTAACCGGTTTAACCGCATTAACCGGTTAACCGGTTAACCGTAACCGGACATAACGGTTAGACGGTTAGGTTACGGTTAGCATTTAACGAAAAACATAACCGGCGGTTATAACCGTCAACCGCCGGTTATAACCGGATGGACACGTCTAGGTACATATTTCCCGTTGAGAACGATCAAGGAGAAATGCAAACAACATGACAGGGTGGAACAGGTATAATATTTTACATTAATTATAGTTAAGGTTGATATTTAAAAATAATTGGTCGTTATGTTTTTGTTTTATTAGGTTGTTGTTGTCGTGAAGGAGTGCAAACCAACTGGTTATGGCTCTGTTTCGGTGACTTTGAAGGATCCGACTGACACAATTGAAGCTTTCATTGCTGACAATACGCTCAGGTATGAAAGTGACATAGGTGTTGGTGCTGTCTAATACTTAATCAGGTATGAAATATTTTACTTAACATTACACTCCCTAAGGATATATTCCTTAACATTTTGTTCTAAATGTTTTGTTTTGTTGATCTATTAGGTTGTTGTCTTTGCCGTCACACGCTTCAAAAACTACTTAACATTACACTTTCTAATGTTTCTAAGGTCTTCCCTAAAGATTGTTAAGTTAATGTGTTGGACATGTAATATATGGATTTGTGTCGGATTTACTACCTACCGGGATTTATGTAATATTTTCCTATGTGACCGGGCTGTGGTCACTGAATTTATTTGATTTTTGTTATATTTCCTATGTGACCGGGATGTGGTCACTGAATTTATTTATTTATGTAATATTTTCCTATGTGACCGGGATGTGGTCACTGAATTTATTTATTTATGTAATATATTCCTATGTGACCGGGTTGTGGTCACTGAATTTATATGATTTTTGTTATATTTCCTATGTGACCGGGATAACAAATAAAAAACATTCACGAATAGTTAAATATATCACAAGTTCAAATATAATAACATCCACAAATACTTAAATATATTACAAGTTCAAAGTTCAAATAAAACAAACATTCACGAATAGTTAAACAAACATATTACAAGTACTAGAAAATACATTTAATCTTCCTCCCTAAGAGTTGGACATCTTCTTTAGTGTGACCTTCTACCTTGCATATCCCGCAACGAAACTTCCTTTTCTCCACCTGCCAATCCATCCTATTTCTAATCCGCCTTGATTTAGGTCTTCCTTGCTTCTTATCACGACGGTGCATCGGGTTAGGATAAAAACTTGGGACAAGATGATCTACATTCCAATAAGCCTCGTCATGGATCGGATTAAAAGTGCCCCTCCATGTATTGTAGTACGCCTCAAGACTGTAAAAGAAATCAACATAATTCAAACCGTCAATATGTTGGGCTTTGAAGCAGGCAAGACCATGCGAACAAGGGTAATGATATTGCACCCATTTGCCACAAGTGCATGTTCGAGGACCCAATTCCACCACTTGAACCCTTCCACCCCTTTCACCGCGTCTCCCCGTTGTCACTTGATAAACACCTGATGTAGTATTGTTAAATCTTCTAACATTATGATACCCAGCCTTCTTCAAGTTGAAGTCATACTTTTGTTGGACCCTTTGACTGAATAGTAGTCTCGCATTTACGTTGGGGTTACCAGGATACCCCCCTAAAGCCCTTATTGATCCCGAGAGTCTACTTTGAAAGTATTCCACACACCTATAGAAGGCCATCTCAACAATACCTGAAACAGGCATCCCACGCGCTCCTTTCATGACACCATTAAAAACCTCAGACAAATTGGTAGTCTTAATTCCGTACCTATATCCACCATCATGCGCCATTGACCACTTTTTAACATCCAAAAACTCAAACCATTTAACTGCCTCGCGATTGATGATACGAATCTGAGCCAAGTAATTTTTCATCTTCCGTTCCTGGGTGGCGCTAACAGCACGCCAAAAAAGATCTTTTAAGCCAACACCCTTATGAGCATAAAGGAAATTAGCTCGTAAATGCAACATGCACCACCTGTGCACAACATCTCGTGGCCATCCGTTTTCTCCCACAGTGGCAAGGATCCCATTATGGCGATCAGATATCAAACAAACTTCACGACCCCTAATAACATGTCGGCAAACAAGATGTAAGAACCAAGACCAGTTTCATGGTCCTCTTTTTCAACAAGAGCAAAAGCAAGTGGAAGTAAACTATCATTCGCATCAACACCCATAGCAATAAGTATTACCCCTTTATATCTTCCATGCAAGAATGTGCCATCAACAGAAATGACAGGACGGCAATGAGAGAATGCTTCCAAACAAGGGCCAAATGCCCAGAACACGCGGTCAAAAGAACCTGGAGGACCAGCGTCAGGACGGTTAGAAAACTGCACAATGGTTGAAGGGTTCCACTTTTGAATAGCTGCTAACAAACGTGGCAACTTTCTATAAGATTCGTCCCAATCCCCATATGCTTGAGCGATGGCTTTTTGTTTACCACACCATGTCTTCCGATATGAAACATCCTTACCGTACTTTGATTTTATATTTATCATGATAAGCTTAATCTTGTACTCTGGATCAGCCTTGACAAGATCGAAAACAAATCGTCTATAAACTTAGCATCTAAATTAGGATGATCGCCGCTAACATCTGAAGCCAAGCAAGAATGTGGACCCTTGTACTTAGTTACTTCCCAGTACCCACCCTTCTTCAGACTCACATTCACATAGAAATTGCAGGGGAAATCTTTCACCAAACACTCAATAGCCCACTTTTGCGGTGTGCTCTTTCTCACCTTGAACCTCAAATTCTTCATAATATGGTACTTCTTTATTTGGTACTGCACATCAATCTTCTCTGCGAAGCGAATTCCTTTGGCGATTCCATCACTCTCCGCATTCCATTCTGCAAACTTGTATTCACTATTATCATAATTCTCTGACCTTTCACCAATATCACGGTAAAATGGATAGTCTGCTCTCCCATACATTTGATTATGCGGTTCACCTTGAAAAGTAACCATGTGTGCTCCTACATCACCACCTTCCCCATCATCACCCTCATTCTCGCTATCAGTTGGACTCGAACAATCTTCATATCCAGAATCAACATCAGAACTTATTGCAAGGATATGACCTTCATAGTCTGAGTCATCATCATTTTCACGTTCCTCTACCTCTTCCCCTTCCCCTTCCACTTCTGCTTCCACTTCCGGTTCCACTTCCGGTTCCACTTCCCCATGTGTTTCAAAACCACCAGTATATCTCTCAAGGTAGTTAACATTATTATCAAAAACTAAAAATCCATGATAATATACAACTGCAAGCTACCTACCCCACCTAATTGAGCAGAAACATCAAACATGACTTTCATACACATATCATTCTCGACTTCAAATGGAATGTAACTTGCAAACCCATTACCCATCATTTAAAAGAGAATTATTTGGAAAAAAAATCCTTTTTTTCTCCGAAAATTAATATAAGATTGACAACCAAACTAATGTTACATTTTATAAAAAATGAATGTAACATTTTTTTTTCTCAATTGTAACATTTTACATTCTTAAATGTAGCATTATATATGAAATGTAACAATTTTTTATTGAGAAAGTAACAATTGAAATGCAAACCCAATTTTTTTTATAAAAACTGCTGTTACATTTGACAGTAGAAAAAAGTGTTACTTTTTGAAGATGAAAGTGTTACTTTTATTAGAACAGAGTGTTACATTTCAGCTGGCAAGAACTTCAAACTTTTTTATGTGTAAAAAAATGTTTAAAAAAAAAAAAATCAAACCATATCATGACCTATGTCGTTTTATTCGTCTCGTCGAGACGAACACAACGGTATTTTTTTTAAAAAATTCTGAGTTATAAATCTTAAGATATAGCATTTTAAAGTTAATGTGGTTTTTTTTTTTTTTTAGGACACGTGTCACTCAGGGAGAGGGGGAAGGAGCCGGGCGGGGCGGGTCGGCCCATGGGCCAGACCCGCCGCACGCCATGCGGCGGTCTGACGTGAGAATTTGTCAATAAAATGTTCATATATGCTCTTGTATCCATCTACTTGAGCTTCTTTTGTGCACGTATCATTTACCCTTTATGAATAGAGTTAAGTTTTGATATAGTATACTCTTTTCATTCTTTTTTAATTTACAAAAATTATCATTTTTATTGAGTTCAAGCCCATGTTTATAAGTTAAAGAGAGACAGAGGGAGTATATTTTTGTTAATCAAAACTCAAAGTTATGCATAAAAATCAAAACAAGATTATTTGGGACATATATGTTACAAAAGCATATTTCTCTACTATTACCAAAATACATCTGTTTTTCATCAATCATCCCACTATTTTTTTGTTTTTAATTTTTTTGGTCTGAAACATTTTTCGAAAAATATTTCCCTACTTTTCGGTGCTTAACAAGCACCGGAAAATGGAGAAAGTATTTTTCGAAAAACGATTTACTCCAAATAAACGGAACCATAGTACGCTCTCTGTCCCAATGTATAATATAAAATAAAAATTACACATTTTTTTTTACTTTAAAATGCAACAATTTATTGGAAAAGAGTACTCCCTCCGCCTCAAAATGATATTTATTTTTTTTCGTGGTTATTATGGAGTTTATTTTTGGTTTATTTAATTATCATATTGAACATCTAAAACTTTTTTTATTGATATACATTCAACAATACGATTATAAATATTTTTTGAATTTTTTTTATTAAAAATATTAAATTAACTCTAATTTATTTTAAAAATGTGAATTTATTTTGAAACGAGTATCAAATACTCCCTCCGTCTCATTTCAAATTGCACAAAACCGCCTTTGCACGAAAATTAAGGAAAAAATGGAAAATGTGATGTGTTGCGAGTGTAGAAAGTTTGGTAGGAGAGAGAAAGTGGAGTAGATGTGAGTATACAACGGATTTCGAACCTCTCCACCGGGGAGTTAGCTCTACCCAATGGTTCCGATTGGAGCCACGTCATGTTAGCTACACCCAACGGTTGAGATGTGGCCGAGCTCGGTGAGACAAAAAAAATAATTGAAATCATCCTAGCCGCACAGACGATGAATGTGTGTATGTGGCCTTGATCGGAGCCGTTGAGTGGAGGGGAGGAGCTAACTCGGTGGAGCGGTTCCGGGTCCGTATACAACTGGGTAAAAACTATCCATTTTTGGAGTCTAGATCTCCTGTACCACTTTGTGTGCTTCTCCCTGTGCCACAAGTGATCCAACGACTTGCAGTCATTAAGATTATCATTATGTTGATATTATCCAAACATGTAAACGGTTGAGATTATAATGGCACAGAAAGGGGCGCACAAAGTGGTACAGGAGATCTGAACTCCCATTTTTGTATTTTGCAATTTTTATAGAACAACTAAAATGACAAATTTTGCAATTTGAAAAGAGAAAAAGGGGTTAGAAAATAGAAAAGGCAGCTATCATGATTGAAGCATGTCATTTGTCTTCTGATCCACATCACTCACATAATTATGTCACTTCCCAATCTCAATTATTTCACCACTACAATTTTCTCCCCTCCGGCGGCTCCCTTAACAAAATCAATCTCCCCAAATTCATGGCCGCCGCCGCCACTCTCAGCTCACCCCTTCCATCCCCACCACCTCATTCTCACCACCACGACATCTCCCCTCTTTTCATCCTCCTCCTCGTACTAGCCTTAATCGGCATACCAATTTTAATTTACGGATTCTTCATGATTATCAAGTGCCCCCCTAATCTCTTCCGGCGCCGGCCAAGTCCGAACATACCCGCCGTGAGATCGTCGCCCATCAAAATTGGGGACAATATGGCGGAATTGGTGTCGGATTTGAAGTACAATAAAGAGGAAGATGCGAAAGAGTACGGCGGCGAGTGTCCGGTTTGCTTGTCGGCGTTCGCCGACGGGGAGGATGTACGGCAGCTCAAAGCGTGCAAGCACGTTTTCCACGGCGCGTGTATTGATATGTGGCTTCAGTCTCACTCGAATTGTCCGGTTTGTCGGGGTCCCGTACCCGTTAAGCGGACTAAGAAACCGGTGACTGTCGGCAGATACCGGGACGATGATTTCCGGCAAGGCTTGCCGGATTCTGCTTCGATGGTTTGATTTTTCATGCTTCGGGGATAGGGTGGGGGCTGTATATAGTTCTTGAAATTGTTGTACCATACAATTTGTTGGCTTTCTGGCTCTTTTGGAATCTATTTATTTTTTGGAAAAAACGCAAAAAAATTACCTAAACTATTGGGGTTGTTCGGATTTAATAATTTATCTCATTTTTGTCACACGAAAAATACCTAAACTCTTTTTGATGTGCAATGGAGATACTTATTGCTCACGCCGTCCACTTTATGCCGTTAACTAAAGGTGAATAGAAAGCTTAATTATTTTCATTATGTTTGATGAATATATATACAACAAGATTGCTGTCATCATGGCTATGACTAAGGCTCTAATATATTTGGTTACAATCATTTCCTAACATATATTACAATCACTAAAATAATACAACAATCATTTCCTAATGTGAATGACACTGGTAATGGAAAGGAATCATTCTTGATTTGCAACGGTTGACTTTGTATCCTTGACACGCCCCCGCAAGACGAACGGTTGAAGAATGAGTCCGATCTTGGACAGTAAGAGGTGATGCCGAGCCTTGAGTAGGGGTTTGGTGAGGACATCGGCAAGTTGGTCGTCACCGGAGATGTGTGTGACTCGTAGAGTGCCATTAGAGACTTGTTCGCGGACAAAGTGAAAATCGAGTGTCAGGCGTTTCATTCGGGAGTGGAATACTGGGTTTGCAGAGTAGTGAGTAGCACCAAGATTATCACAATATATAGTTGGAAGTGTGGATGATGAGTAGCCAAGTTCTGATAGTAGAGAGTGTAGCCATATCATTTCAGCTGTGGTGGCAGCCACTGCTCGAAATTCAGCTTCGGTTGAGGAACGAGCTAGAGTCCTTTGTTTCTTGGAGCTCCAAGCAATAGGATTACGACCGAGGTACACAATGTAACCGGTGGTTGAGAGGTAATGGTCGTTGTCGCCGGCCCAATCGGCGTCAGTGAAAGCATGGAGATGACAGGGAGAGTTGCAGTGAAGCATTAGGCCGTGAGTTGAGGTACCTTGTAAGTAACCAAGTAATCGTTAAGTGCATTCCAATGATCATCTGTGGGACATTGCATGAACTGGGATAACTTGTTAACAGAAAAAGCAACATCGGGTCTAGTGAGGGATAGGTATTGAAGGGCACCAACAAGTGCACAATATTCAAAGGGAGAGGAGAGAGGTCGCCCACCAGTTAAGGTTAAGGTAGGGTTAGGAATCATGGGAGTGCTAACTGCATTAGAGCCAAGCATGTTGGAGCGGTGTGAGGATGTCATTGATGTATTTGGTTTGATTTAAAAAGAGACCATTTGGAGTGGGAACAACCTCGACACCGAGAAAGTACGAGAGAGGGCCAATGTCTTTTAGAGAGAAACGGGTGGCTAATGTGGAGATGAATGTAGTGAGGTGAGTGGGGGAGGGTCCAGTGACGATGATATCGTTGACATAGACTAGTAAATAAAGTTTGACATTATCTTTGCAGAAGTGAAAAAGAGAGGGGTCCGAAATGGTGGGGCGAAAACCATAGGTGAGAAGGTATGTTTTGAGTTCAGTGTACCAAGCACGGGGAGCTTGTTTAAGGCCATAAATTGCCTTAGAGAGTTTGCATACATGGTTGGGAGAATTTTGATCAATAAATCCAGGTGGTTGTGCCATGTAAACATCATCAGTGAGTGTGCCTTGTAAGAATGCATTGTTGATGTCCAGTTGTCTTAAGGGACACTGCAAGAGAGAGGATGAGACGGAGGGTGGTGGGTTTTATGACTAGACTAAAAGTATCAGAATAATCAAGGCCGGGGCGTTGATGAAAACCTTTAGCAACTAATCGAGCTTTAAGGCGTTCGACTGTGCCATCAGAGTTGTACTTGACACGATAGATCCATTTGCATCCAATGATATTTTGTGAAGGATGGGGAGGAACAATAGACCAAGTAGAGTTGCGGATGAGGGCATTATATTCATCTGTCATGGCTTTGCGCCATTCGGGATGTTTGAGAGCTTGAGTGATATTTCGAGGCTCACTAGGAGGGGAAGTGAGCGCAAGTTGGGCAATGTACTTGGGGTTAGGTTTTCAGATATTGTTTTGAAGTCTAGTGGTGACTGTACGAAGAGGAAGGGGAGGGGAGGAAGGAGGTTGAGATGGTGTAGGAGGAGAATTGGGTGGCAGGTGAGATGAGGGACTGGGAACTTGGGTTATGGGAGTATTTGTTATGGGTACTTGAGTTGTGGGTGGAAGAAGGGGGGATGTAATTGGGCACCAAGTATCAATGGGTACAGTAGGTTGTGGAGATGTGTTTGTGGTGAGAGTGGAATATGGAAATTCATTTACAACAAATTTTACATGTCGAGATGTATAGATTTTGTTTGTGAGAGGATCAAGGGTGTGATAGGCACTTTGAGTGGCGGAGTAGCCTACAAAAATGCATGGTTTGGAGCGGGGATCAAGTTTATGAGAGGTGTATGGGCGTAACCAAGGGTAGCATAGGCATCCGAAATTGCGCAATTTTGTGTAGTTAGGGGGTTTCTGGAATAACTTTAGGTAAGGAGAGGAGTTTGAGAGAGTTGGGGTAG
Organism: Campanula takesimana; assembly: GCA_026119855.1. Classification (NCBI taxonomy): domain Eukaryota; kingdom Viridiplantae; phylum Streptophyta; class Magnoliopsida; order Asterales; family Campanulaceae; genus Campanula; species Campanula takesimana. The sequence continues at coordinate 30,857 of JAOWBW010001255.1, forward strand.
GCATACGATTGATAAGGTACACGGCTGTGGTGAAGGCAAGGGGCCAATATATAGTTGGCATATGGGCATGAGAGAGAAGTGAGAGACTATTTTCAACGATATGCCGGTGGCGTCTTTCGGCATATCCATTATGTTCTGGTGTATGAGGAGGAGTGGTGTGGAGAGATAAGGGGCGAGTTTAAGATATTCTCCACCATTGTGGGAGTATATTTGAATAATTGGGCGATTAAAAAAATTTTCAACAAGACCACGGAAGCGGAGAAAAACTTGATAAGTGTCTGATTTTCGCTGTAAAGGATAAAACCATGTGTATTTTGTGTAGTGATCAACGAAAATTACGTAATACTTGAAATTATCATAAGATAGAACGGGGGAAGTCCATACGTCAGAAAATATTAATTCGAGAGGAGCAGCGGAAGTAATACTAGAAAGAGAAAAAGGTTGTTTGTGACTTTTGTTGATGTCACAAGAATTACAAGGACCAAAATAATTGCTGGAAATTGGTAAAGAAAAACTAGATAATAATGTCTTAAGAACTGAAGAGGGGGGATGTCCCAAACGATGGTGCCAGTCTTATGCGGAGGATTTGATGGTAACATGAGCACAAGGAGCAGATGGGCACCATTCATAAACACCATTTTTAGTTGGACCCTTGAGTATAATTCTCCCCGTAGAAGGATCCTTAACATGAAAAGAATGTGGAAGAAATTACATTGTTATCGTTGCAAAATTGCGAGATAGATAGAATATTTCTAGTGATAGATGGCACATGTAAAACATTTGAAAAAGTAAAAGTGTGAAGAGGAGTAGAGATATTGAATGAACCAGTGTTGGAGATGGGGAGAGACGATCCATCGCCAATAATGAGTTCATCAGTGTCGTCGTATGGAGCATGGAGGGAGAGATTATTTAGGTCGTTGGTAACATGGTGAGAGGCACCACTGTCCAAGAGCCAAGTGGGAGGAGGAGAGGCAGTAGCAACATGGGCCTGTGGGTGTCGAGAGTTCGTGGAAGAGGTACGGGAAGATTGAGTGTTTGAAGGGAAGCGTTGGGCTGTAGGTATGGTGATGTTGGGAAATAGTTGTTTAAAGACGGGATATTGAGAAAGGTAATGTCCTTTAGTGTGACACCATTGGCAATTGCCGAGAAATTGACGAGGGGTGCGATTGGATGAGTTTGAGGGAGGTGTGGGAAGCAGACCATCACGAGGTGGATTGGAAGTTCGAGTGGTGGTGGCATTGGCAGTAGCTGGAAAGGATGGAATTGGTATGGTGGGTTGGTTTTTGATGATGAGTTCTTGGTTAATAAGTTTTTCATGAAGTTCCTCAAATGGAATGGGAGTGTCACGAGCATTTACGGCATCGATGACAGATTTATAAGAGTCATTGGGAAGGCCTTTTAGGATGATGTTTATGATGTCTTCATGGTCGATGGGTTTGCCAAGAAGAGAGAGTTCGTCGGTGCATGCTTTGATGGCTTGCATGTACTCAGTGATGGATTGAGAGGGGGATTTTGTGAGGTGACGAAGACGGTCTTTGAGTTGATTTATGTGTCCTCGAGAGGGCTTGGCATAGGTTGAGGCTAAAAGAGTCCATGCCTCGTGAGATGTTTTGGCCTGAGAAATGAGGGGTACAAGAGGGGCGGTGAGAGTGCCGACAATGGCTGCAAACAGGAGTTTATCTTGTCTAAACTAGGTAGTATGGGGAGAGTTTGTTTCAGTTGTAGAGTTGACGGTGACGGTGGATGGGGGAGGTGTGAGAGAGCCCTCAATGAACTTGTAAAGGTCTAGGCCAATGATCATGGCTTCAATATGTGTTTTCCATGCAAGGTAATTGTTGGAGGTGAGTTTTATTGAATTGGGGAAGGAGACAAGAGTGAGGGGTTTTGTTGGTTCAAGGGTATTAGGAATAGATTGATGATCGTGGGTGTTGAGATTTCGGCAGTGATGGTCATGTTTGACAGAGGTAGAAGAGAAGAGAATGTTTAGAAGGAAGAATCGTATATTACTGATACCATAAATGTCACGCCCCGAAAATAAACAATTTCTATATATATCAAAATAGCATAATATACACTGCTAAAATGCTAAATACCAAACCAGGCACGTGAACTCTGCTATAACACCAACATATATACCCAAAAGACAACAGTATTCACATAACACTGTACAACCTCAGCCTCACAATAACAATACATAAAAGCTCCGTAGAGCAACTACCCCAAAAGATATAACCTGCTCAAAACAGTCCCATAACTTCAGATCTCACAGCTTACAACCTCTAGCTTTCCTGTGAACTAAGGAAAACAAATTTGAAAGGAACGGGGTAAGATAAAATCTCAGTAAGTTACTAATGCAGCTACATGGCATGATATCATACATATTAATGAATAAGTAAAACATATAACAACCAATGAGAAGGCTCCCTATTGCCAACCGTCCCATACCATTTGGAAATAACGACCAACTCAACATGCAGCACATAAGGCTGAAATAAACACATTACAAAGGATACTGAGCCATGGTTTCCCCGAAAAGGATATAACAAACTGAACCATATCAACCGGGCCGCATCGAATAGCAGCATCAACAAGCAGCATCCAGAGCTGAAGCAGGGGTTCCGGAACCAAACAATAACCACAATAACAACCACAGGGGAAAATGACACAAAGTCATAACCCAAAACGAACTAGCTAGAATGCTCACTCAAGGGAGCTAGCTCATCCCATCCAAGGCCAATCTGGACTGGGGAAAAAGAAAAGGTACCAGTGGGAACATTATAATGAACTTGACTCGGGTGACATTATAATCTCCTACCACTGCCTGACTCAACCAAGTATGACCAGCTGGACTTTAAACGAAAGCACAATCAGTGTATGATTCCAAAATAGGGAACCATACCAAGTACATCACAAAGATGATAAACTGCCCATGAAGAGCTCAACTACCACGTACGATAAACACGTTTCTCAAACAATGGATTTCAAAGTAGGAAATCCCATAAACGCATCATGAAGATGAACAACACCATAATGAACCCAAATGGTTACACATTTCACACTTGATCACAAACGGACCATTTCTTGTAACGTAGGATTCCAAAGCAGGAAATTCAAACAATACCACCTTAAGGATATTAAACAAAACCATCTCATACTTAGTCACAAATACACCTCGTGTATTTACAGTCGAACATTTCTTATGAGCTACTCATAAATAGTATGATGACTATGAACCCAACCATTTCTTTACATTTAGGATGCCCAAGTAAGGAATCCGAATAGATTCATCATTAAGATGTTAAACAAATCCATAAGCACTTCACCATTTCACGTCTTATATCCTTTCATAATCGAACCAATTCCTAACACCCTTGTATTCCACAACGCCCATCTAGGTACCCTAGAATAGGACCCAAAGCCTAAACAACGATTGAACCTTAAATCAATTAATTAGAACAACTTAACAATCCCAGCAGGGCTGTGCGGCCGCCCACACTCCACTGTGCGGTTGCCCACAGACTAGCCTGACCAAGACCAAAACCTTCTAGAATAATGTGTGGTCGCACGCCCTATTTGGGCGGTCGCCCAACACATTGCTCGGCCAAAAATCAGTTCTGTTATACTCCCTCTTTTCCACCGTCTCAAAAGTACTATTACAACTTTCTCCGAATATTTATTTAATCATTATAACTCTAATTCACCGTCTCAAAAGTACTATTACAACTTTCTATATAAACCCACAAAATAGTTGTAACAGTAAGAACACCCATAATTAATCAATATAGCCAAAATAACAATTAGCCCAAATACTACCACAAAAACAACAATTATCCAAAGATCCATCCCATATAATATGCATGAGCAATACTATAATTTAAAGGGGAGTAGTAACTTACCAATTGACGAAATTTCACCGATTAAACATTTCAATTATGTAGCCAATATAATTCTGTGCGCGAGCTCTCTACTTCCACGCAGTCCGACCGTTGGAATAATACTTCAATCAAATTAAAATGGAAGAATTCTTGGGACGAAACCCATTTTGGTTTCTTACAGAGACGGGGAAAGTGAATTATCTGGTGGAGTCTTCAAGTTGAAGTCTTCTCATATATACTTAGTTAATTTTCATAAAGCCCCTCAAAGTATAAGCTATTGACACTTAAAACCCTCATCTCACCCTCTGTTTATGCGCATGAATAGGGAAAGGAAAAGGGACTAAGGCTGGTCATTATATTCTTATGTTTGATAGATAAACACAAGTTAAAATCCATATAACTTGTTAATCAATAGCAATCAAAATAATTTGTAGGCTTGTTAGTGTATACGTGGAAATAATATAACAAGCCAACAAGGGCTAATCTCTTTTCATTTCACTTTGTAATAAAACATAAACAAACACATATCCAAGTGACATTAAATAGACCAATCAAATGCAAGAAGGATTTCAACCTTTTTGTTTTAGTCAAACATTGAAGCCACTTCATTAGACTACAAATTAATCGTATTTTGATTTAACTAATCATTATAAACTTAAACTAAACATACTAAAATATATTATACCTTATTAAGATTGCTTAATTAAGTTAATAATAATTATTTTAATTAATTAACCACAAAATTGTCACTATAATTTACATACGCATCAAAATTTTAACGCAAGCACCTCAATGAATGTATATGAAATGTATGCGAAAGTTGCGGGCGTTACAATAAAGGTGAATAGAAAGCTTAATTATTTTCATTATGTTTGATGAATATATATACAACAAGATTGCTGTCATCATGGCTAAGACTAAGGCTCTAATATATTTGGTTACAATCATTTCCTAACATATATTACAATCACTAAAATAATACAACATTCATTTCCTAATGTGAATGACACTGGTAATGGAAAAGAATCATTCTTGATTTGCAACGGTTGACTTTGTATCCTTGACATTAACTGCACATGTGACAGTGCACATGACTTCTTTTGAGAGGCAAAAAGCTCAAACAAAAAGTCTCCTAAACCTCTTCTAGGTAAAGGATTAAAAGGTCTCTAACATACTTATCTTTTTTATATTCATCCCTAAAAGAATATTTTACTTTCACTTTAGCCATAATGTTGACTTTCTGTTAAAAATCAACATCACCACCCAACACTCAACACCGCCACTGACCACCATCACCACCAACCCATCAAAACTACCAACACCACCGAAACTATCCAGAATTAAAACAAAATAATCCAGGAATTAACAATTTGCAAACCCAAATTCAACAATTCCTCAACCAAAAAATAAAAAATTAACAAAAACTTTAAATCAGATCTGACCCCAAGAATGCCAAAATTGAAATCAGAAATTAAAGTTCAAACCCAGATTGTGTTTGATAGTCTCAATTTGCTGTGAATCAATGACTGCGGAGAACGAAGACATAATAACCAAGGTCGGAGAATAGAGTGGGTTTGAATATTACTCCTTGGGACCTCAAATTTGAATCACTGCCGAAACCTTCTTCAACCCTGAAGCCTCAACAATGGAAGCCTTAGTATGGTCGACCCATATTCCAGTTTAAATTTTCTTTTTCGTTTTGATTTTCGTCTTTGATTTTGGAGTTATGAACTCTAAGTGTGCCCAAATTGAGATAAAGAATGGGGGATATCGGATTTGTGGATCGGAGAGAGAGACGAATGTAGCTTCATCTTGTGGTAAAAGATGAAGAGAGGGGCTAGGGGTTTAGATGGGGGTTGATGGATCGATTTTATCATATATTATCTCTACATTTTCATATTATTTTTATGGACTTTTGATGTAATTTAGAATAGTTTAATGTAATTTTTGGTCTATTTGTATTTGAGGAACTTTGTGAGAATTTGTGCATTTTGAGACTCTTACCAGTGTTATTTTTTTTTTGTAATTGCAAAGTCCTAGTGCTTTAGTCTTGAAGACCATGATTGCTTAAGTCAAAGTCCAAGTCAAAAGTCAACTGTCCAAGTCAGCAGTCAACAGTCAAAGCCAGGCAGGAAAAGAAGAAGACTGGAAAAGCAAGACAGGCGCCCGCTCGGTCTAAGACAGGCGTCCGCTCGCTCAAGCGGCCGCGTGCCTATCTGCAAGCGCCTGCGTGAATTAAATTAGCAAAACGGCCAAACGTACTGGCCACTGGAGCGCCCACTTGCATGACCCCAGGCGCCCACGTGCTACCCTCGCCAGGAATTTCAGGATTTTATTATTTTCTACTATTTGGTTAATTCCTTCCTTATTTTGGACTCCTCTCTCATGGATAAAAGGGATTAGGCTTTCAAAATAGTTTTTCTTATGCTTTCTTTTAGGTTTTATTCAAGTTTTCAAGTGTAATCAAGAGCTTGGGATCTTTCATCTTCAAGCGTATTAATCCAGGTTTATGAATTTTATTTATGATCTTGTGATTTATGCTATGGGTATGAGTAGTTAATTTCTTTGGTTTGCGGATTGGATGTGATCAATTACATGATCTTTGTGCTATGAGATCATAATCAATGTTTTAGTTTAACACAATAATTTTAATTCCGTTTTTGAGTTTCAATTATATAGATAGATATTTTTGGCTCTTTAACTATTAGGGTTTAATCTCTTGCACTTGCGTGGAGAGTTAGACATAGCCATTGTTGTGTTGAAGACCTTGCGGAAAAAGAGACAAACTAGGTTTTCATATTCTTAAGATCTTAATAAATTCTGTGTGTTTTAATTGGACCTTGCGGAAGAATTAATTTACATAGGATAATAGAATTGCAATCCGGCCACCTAACCGTTCCAATTCTTAAATAAGTGAATGAACCCTAAAATCAAGATTAGTATGTCATCATCAAAATAGTATAAAGAGAGTGTAATTGTGATCGCCAATCCGTGAACTATTTGTTTTTCTTGAGTGCAATCTTTGCTTGAATTTGCGATTTTAAGTCTTTAGTTTATTTTTATTGTTTAGTAGGTAATTAGTTTAAATCAATCAAATCAAAAAACCCCCTTTTGGTTACTCTATACATTAATTAAATCAACTTGTTTATCCACGAGTCTCTGTGGTTCGACCCTTACTTTAGTAGACTACTGCTTCGGCACTTGTACACTTGCAAGGTTTTTATTACACGAGGATTTTATCCATCGATTTTTTGGCGCCGTTGCCGGGGACTTGTTGTGATTTACAAGTTCATTTAATCGGTGTATGTTTGGTAGACGTTCATTGGATCCCCAGTTGGTCCCTTTGAACGATAATATCGATAGATTTGATAGGGGCATTCCCTCTATTAGTGAGTCTGAATCTGAAGCTTCTGTCACCGAGACAGAGGTAGTTTTAAGTGAATTGGAAACTTCTTCTACGGAGGGAGAAGAAATTGAAGTAGTAATGGCAAACCCTTTAATGAAAGAATATGCTAGGCCCAAGGTCGACACATCGGTGTCTTGCATTGTTTTGACTGATGCAGCTAAGACCTATGAGGCAAAGGGCCATAATTTTAGTCAGCTGCCTAAGTTTCAGGGTCTTCCCGGTAAGGACTCTTTGAACTTCTTGAGAGAGTATATGATGATTGTGTCGGAATTTCCAGTTAAGGAGGGAGTCACTGACGAGCAATTAAGGCTTAAATACTTTCCTTTTGCTCTTCAAGGGGCAGCTAAAACTTGGTTACTGTTACTTCCTGCTAGGAGCATTACTACATGGGATGGGTTGCATGATATTTTTCTTAAGAAATTTTTCCCACATGCCACTTTGGCCACCTTTAGACAGAAAATTGTAGGGTTTACTCAAGAACAAGGTGAGCCATTTCATGAGGCATGGGATAGGTTTGAAATGTTGCAAGTGAAGTGTCCCCATCATGCTTTTCCTGAGGCCCTTTTACATCAAACATTTTATGGGGGGTTGACTGCAGCTGACCAAGCTATGGTTGACAACGCAGCAGGTGGCTTTCTAGGAGCTAAAACTGTTGATCAAACTCAAGAATTATTTGAGATGTTAGGGGCCAATTCTCAAGAAAAAGGCTCTAGAGGGAAACCTAGGGGAGTGCATGAGTTGAGTGGTATAGATGAGTTTGCTAGACAGGTAGCTTTGATGAACCAAAATTTGGTGAAATTTAACATGAATATAAGTTCATCAAGTGCTAATGCTATCTCTGATTTCTGTGCTAAATGTGGTCCTAACACTCATGCTACTAATGTTTGCCAAGTTTTTACGCAGTATGATTCTGAACAGGTTAATGCAATGCAAGGTTATCCCCCACGACAGAATCAAGGTGGTATTTATTCTAACACCTATATTCCGGATTGGAAGAATCACCCGAATCTGTCATGGAGGAATAACCAAGGGACCCAGTTTCAACAGAAACCTCTCTATCCTCCTCCCCCACAAGGGAATCCAGAACAGCAGCCCAAGCAATCTATGGAGGATATGATGAGGTCAATGCTGCAAGAACAACAACAGATGAGGATGTTGATGGAGCAACGAGAGAAGCAGCAGGATGCGGTCAACAAAAAGCTGGAGACCCAAATTGGCCAACTAGATGAAGGCCAACAAGGACATAAGCCAGGAACTTTTCCAAGTCAAGGGTAGCAAGCCATGGCCATTACAGTCATACATGATGACAATCAGGTAAATAATGAGGTACTTCATGTTTCTACGCCGCCTCCTGTTGTTGCGAGCCATGATAGTAATGTTGTTGATAAAGGTACAAATGTAATGGGAAAAACTTCTAATACTGAGACTCCCACTCCCAAGCCATATGTACCTCCTATGCCGTTTCCTGGAAGTTTTATGAGGCACAAGTTTAATAAACAAATATCGGAGTTATATGATATATTTTCAAAAGTTAATATTAATCTCCCATTGTTGAATGTGATAAAAAATATCCCTGCTTATGCCAAGTTTTTCAAAGAAATTAACTCCAGGAAACCTAAGTATGGGAAAGAGGAGAAATTGATCATGGGAGAGAGTGCTAGTGCTGTGGTTTGACAAGACCTTCCACCTAAACAAAAGGACCCTGGAAGTTTCACAATTTCCATTACTTTGGGGGATTCTACCAAGGTGAAGGCGATGTTAGATCTTGGTGCTAGCATAAATTTATTGCCTTATCACAAGTATCTTGAGTTAGGCTTTCCTGAGCTAAAACCCACTACATTGACCCTTCAACTTGCTAATCGTTCCATTAGACGACCGTTGGGTATTGTGGAGGATGTTTTAGTTCAAGTAGGAAAGTTGATTGTCCTTGTAGATTTCATTGTTCTTGAAACTGTTAATAATGTTGGCGATCACCGTGAATCTCCCATATTGCTTGGGCGACCATTCATGGCGACTACCAACACCATAATTAATATGGGGAATGGGACATTGTCAATGTGTGTGGCTAATGAACATTTAAAGATCCCTGTACATGACATTATGAAACATCCTCTCACTGATGAGGACTCATGTAATTTTGTGGATGAGGTAGGTGAGTGCGTACCTGAGCATGTAAGGCATGAGAGGGATAGTGGGAAATTGGAGAGTGTGTTGAATGGCGGTGAGAAAACTAGGGATAATGCGGACGTTCATGTCATGGCCATATCCCATAAGGCCGATGAACACCATTCTAGTGATGGCCCGTTTTACCCCCTAGGCCACTTCAATGAGAAGTCGGTGCCTCATATAAAATCATATAAAATCGTGTACCCCCTTGCTTCTTCTTGTTCTTCAGGTACTAGTAAGAAGAAAAAGAGCCCAAAAGTGAAAAAGAAAAAGCACAAGGGAACCTCAAAGACCCCATGGGTTCTCCCAGAATTAATTAAAAGGGGAAATTATGTGTGGGCAATTGTGGGCATTCATGCAAGGGAATACTTAAGGTGGGCCAAAGGCAGAAAATCAAAATCCAGAGTCAATGTGGCCAATCTCCAACCCAAATAAAAATGGGGCCACCGTCGGGCTAACGACGTTAAACAAATGCGCTAATTGGGAGGCAACCCAATGAGGTATGTTTTAATTATTGTCTTTTATTGCTTTGTGTGTCATCCTTCATGGATATCTCCGAGTTTGTGGGTTTATAGGGGAGTGTACCCTCCAAAAATATTTTTATTTTTGAGTCATTTTCTTGTTTGCATAAAGGATATTACGCTTGGTTGTTTGTTTGTGGTGATGTGCAGCATATTGGACCCACCCAATGGAGTTTTTGCGGCGACTAGAAAAAAAAATAAAAAATTGTGAAGCAGCATCTTAGGCGGTCGCCTATAGTGTTTCTGGGCAGTCGCCCTCTTGGGATGAAAACGAAGGCCACAGACTGATGAAGTGGGCGGTCGCGCACTCCAGTCTTGGGCGGCCACCCACTTAACGGATTTGAGTTGCCCAGCCGGGTTTTTGGAATGAAATTGACCCATTGTCTCCCCTTCTCTCTCAAGAACCCTAACCCTCTCTTACCCCCTCTCTCTCTAACATTCGAAATTCTCTAAAAATTTGCTTGGAGAATGCGACTAGATTATGAGCACTTGTCCGAAAGGGTCCGAGATGAATCGTGTCATAATGTCATGTGGCAAGATCAGATGGAACATAGAGTGGATAATCTAGGGGAATAAATGTACCGGATGGAGGATAGATTGGATAGGGAGTTTGAGGCACATAGTTATTACCGGGAGAGGATGATGAGGAGGTTTTGTCCAGATGAGGAGTATCCACCGCAGTACTACCCTCAGCAGCCGCAGATGCCATACTTGAGGCCCTCGGACATGGTTTGGGATGGCCCAACTTGGACCGACCAGCAGCAGCCGCATCAGCAGTTTGGAGCCAGTTCCAGTGGTCCGTGGGACCACTTCATTCGTCCGCCTCAGTAGTGGTTGGAGGTACCCCTACCCTAGTGTTTTTATTGTTTCTACATTGGGGGCAATGCATGTTTTAAGTGTGGGGGTATGGGGTATATGTTATTTGTTGTTGTCACATCATCGTTAGTTATGTTTTTAGTTGTTTTCAGTTTTCAAAAAAAAGAAAAGAAAAAAAAAAGAAAAGAGAGGCTAGGTGAAAACCCGAAAGGGCGCCTAGGCAAAAGGTGAGGAATTTAGTGGTTTTTATGTTTTCACCGGCGTGGCGTCCTAAGGGAGGTTCGGAGATCCGGGTAGGATTCATTTTGGAGTAGGAGGCTTGGTTAGAGAAGTTAGGATAGAAAAGCCTCATATTTTTGTTTTGGGAGTCATAAGGGGCGTTGGAGCTTATTATGAGGTAAATCATCGTTAGGAATTTCACCTTAGCTTTGATTTCTGTTTTAGGGATGTTGTAGTGAAAGATAAGCGTGGGGGAAACCTAGGACATTTTAGTTCCCCCTAGCTTTTATGAGTGGGCCCTAATCGGATATGTGTATTTGTGTTCCTATCATTGGTGTGATATCGATTAGGGCCATTGTCTTGTGTTTGTCTTGGGAGTTATAAGGAGCGGAGTCCTTTACACTCCGAGTGGTTTTATTCTTGACTTTGTTGGATGGGAGATGTAGAGGAGATTAGGTGTCGTTTTCCTCCATGCTACGCTTATAGACCGGTGCTTAGATGTGGGGTTAGGAATATTACTCTGGGACGAGTAATGGTCTAAGCGTGGGAGAATTTGATGGATCGATTTTATCATATATTATCTCTACATTTTCATATTATTTTTATGGACTTTTGATGTAATTTAGAATATTTTAATGTAATTTTTGGTCTATTTGTATTTGAGGAACTTTGTGAGAATTTGTGCATTTTGAGACTCTTGCCAGTGTTATTTTTTTTTTTTAATTGCAAAGTCCTAGTGCTTTAGTGTTGAAGACCATGATTGCATAAGTCAAAGTCCAAGTCAAAAGTCAACTGTCCAAGTCAGCAGTCAACAGTCAAAGCCAAGCAGGAAAAGAAGAAGAAGACTGGAAAAGCAAGTCAGGCGCCCGCTCAGTCTAAGACAGGCGTCCGCTCGCTCAAGAGGCCGCGTGCCTATCTGCAAGCGCCTGCGTGAATTAAAGTAGCAAAACGGCCTAACGTAATGGCCACTGGAGCGCCCGCTTGCATGACCCCAGGCGCCCGCCTGCTACCCTCGCCAGGAATTTCGGGATTTTATTATTTTCTACTATTTGGTTAATTCCTTCCTTATTTTGGACACCTCTCTCATGGATAAAAGGGATTACGTTTTCAGAACAGTTTTTCTTATGCTTTCTTTTAGGTTTTATTCAAGTTTTCAAGTGTAATCAAGAGCTTGGGATCTTTCATCTTCAAGCGTATTAATCCAGGTTTATGAATTTTATTTATGATCTTGTGATTTATGCTATGGGTATGAGTAGCTAATTTCTTTGGTTTGCGGATTTGATGTGATCAATTACATGATCTTTGTGCTATGAGATGATAATCAATGTTTTAGTTTAACACAATAATTTTAATTCTGTTTTTGAGTTTCAATTATATAGATAGATATTTTTGGCTCTTTAACTATTAGGGTTTAATCTCTTGCACTTGCGTGGAGAGTTAGACATAGCCATTGTTGTGTTGAATAGTTTGGATCTTGGACCTTGCGGAAAAAGAGACAAACTAGGTTTTCATATTCTTAAGATCTTAATAAATTCTGTGTGTTTTAATTGGACCTTGCGGAAGAATTAATTTACATAGGATAATAGAATTGCAATCCGGCCACCTAACCGTTTCAATTCTTAAATAAGTGAATGAACCCTAAAATCAAGATTAGTATGTCATCATCAAAATAGTATAAAAAGAGTGTAATTGTGATCGCCAGTCCGTGAACTGTTTGTTTTTCTTGAGTGCAGTCTTTGCTTGAATTTACGATTTTAAGTCTTTAGTTTATTTTTATTGTTTAGTAGGTAATTAGTTTAAATCAATCAAATCAAAAAAAACCCCTTTTGGTTACTCTATACATTAATTAAATCAACTTGTTTATCCACGAGTCTCTGTAGTTCGACCCTTACTTTTGTATACTGCTGCTTCGGCACTTGTACACTTGCAAGGTTTTTATGACACGAGGATTTTATCCATCAGGGGTTGGTTCACAGGGGATATAATGATATCGTAGAGGTAGGATTTGGGTGTTGGGACTGGGAATGCGTTGGGGTTGGGGAAGAGGAAGGGGAAGGGGAAGGGGGTTATGTGAAATTATAATTTTTTATTTTAACCCCTTTGTTTTTGTGAAATTCCCTCACACTTAAAATTCCAGTTTTACCCTTTACAAAAAGTCACGTGAGTAGTCACATGCGGATTTAACGGTATAAAGTGGACTGTGTGAGCAACATGTACCTCCATTGCACCTCAAAAAGAGTTTAGGTATTTTTGGTGTGACAAAAATGAGATAAGTTATTAAATCCGCACAACCCCTATAGTTGAGGTATTTTTTTGCATTTTTTCCTTAATTTTTTTGACAAAAACTTGTATGAGAACACCATGACCTGTCTCATAGTATAGACCATCATTTTTTACCCATGACCCGGATCCATGACCCACATGCAATTTATTTTTTTGGGTCCGCCGAAAGTAATAGTTACTATAACTAAATGTAACAAACGTGTTACTTATATGTAACAGTTTGTATACATAAAAGTAATACATATATACAGAAAAATAACAGTGTTTTTTTTTTTAATGTTTTCTTCGTTTGCCAAAAGTAATACTTATTATAACTAAAATGTAACGAACATGTTACTTATATGTAACAGTGTTTATACATAATTGTAACACGTATGTATATAAAAGTAATAATTCAACCATTTACACTTTAGAATTAAAAACACTTGTGTTAGTAACATTGTAAAAATAAGAAAGTAACAATTTTTATAAACGAATGTTACATTTTACTTGTATAATAACATTGTAAAACAGTTACGTTTACTTGTATAATAGTATATCTATATGTTTTCAAATAATAAGTTACAATGGGTAGAGCCGTCAATTCGGGACAACGAGACGGGATGGGACAAAACTATGATGTCCCGCCAACTATACGGGATGGGATAGGCCGGGACTAATTTATCGTGGGACGTGAATACCCCGTCCCGTCCCGTCCCATCCTACCTCGGGACACGGGACAATTCGGGACAAAGACGGGATAGGTTAACGCGATCACCCGATCACAAAATAAAAACCTATAGAAGAGAAAGTACAAATTAGAGAGATATCAGTAAATCCTATTTATTTTTTTGCACCTTTGTAGTAGAGTAGACAACAAGAATGTAAACAGCACAGAAGAAAATGCTTTCATTCAGGCAAAGACAAGTTTGTTCAACCAAAAAAATCCTATTAGAGAGATATCAGTAAAATACAGGCTGAAAGAAACCTGAATGGCTGATTAGAGCTATGAAATTACATGCCAAAAAACTTGAACACTGGAAAAAACCAAAGTTTGTTCAACAAAAAAAAAGGCAGCAAGTTTCCGTGTTATTGTTCAGCAAGTTTGTTCAAAGAAAAGGAAAAAAAAATAGGCAGGAACAGCAACCTCAACAAGCTGTGCTGGGTTTTAAAAAATGCGGGACGTCCCGTCCCATCCCGTGTTGTCCCGCGTCCCATACGGGATGTCCCGAATAGTCCCGCATTTTTTCGGGATAGAAATATGATGTCCCGTCCCGTCCCGCTCCGATGAGACGGTCCCGAATTGACGGCTCTAATAATGAGTTCAATTTATCATGATACATGTAAAAGTATTACCTTATCTATAGAAATCTGTTACAATTTTATCTACTAAAGTGTTACATTTACTTGTGCAGATAATTACATTCATGTATATAAGTTGTTATTTTTTAAATGTTACTTTCTTTTAAAAAATAAATCAAAATACTAAAAAATAAAAAATATTCTAGAAAAACACTATTACATTTCAGTTTAACGATAATTACGTTTAGTTATTATTAGTATTACACGTATTTATAGTTAGTATTACAGTTGAAAGTGTTGGGTTTCGTAGTAACATGCGCAGCGGAAATTAGTATTTAAAATTTATGAAACCCAAAGTCCATAGATCCATTCATATGATTAGATCAAATACTTGCAATATGAATACTAGAAAACTAACCCTTGATGGCTTTGAATTTGGTATTTGAACTTGGTGGAGAATTTGAAACTTTAATCACGAACAAGTAAGAACACGAACTCGAAGATGATAAACTTCACCCTCTAGCGGTATCCACACCACGAACGAATATCAAGAACACTTGATCTTGGTTGCTAGACCAAAATTGTGAAACATGTTTTCACAATCAATATGAACTATATGGAATTTTGTTTGTGTATTATTTGGTTCTTCAATCTAGGATGTCTTAGAACAAAATAAAACTCTCCTAAACCCTTTGGAGACTTGCACAAAAGTTATGATTTTTTCTGGCCCGAATTTTGCTGTTTATATACAAGTTAGACCTATTCCAAATAGGAAACTTGTGTCTAAACCCGTCCAAAATTCCTTTCCAAATCAAATTAGGAAACCAGTCCCGACATGGTGTGCGGCCGCCCAAAACCCTTGTGCGGTCGCACATCTATCTGAAAGCTTTCTGGTACTTTCTGAGCTAAACTGTGCGGCCGCCCAAACCCTTTTGTGCGGTCGCACACTTTCCCCAGATTTCCCTAATTTCCAAATTCCAATATAGTCCTTATTTAAGATTCGTTCTATTGTGTGTGACCCTCTAGGATTACACTAAATTGGCAATGGGTTCAAACATGAAACCATAAGATATGATAAGGTTCTAGCAAACCGTCATACCTACCCAAATAGTATAACTAGATACTAGTTCGCATTCCTTTAGAACATGTCATAATCCATTTATCCACGATCTCATTGAACAAAAGTCATGGTCAAACGGTCAACTTGTCTTTGTTCAATACTTCCTCGATTCCGAATATGTTGATAATCCAAATGACATTGATCTAATCAATTCATTTGAGTCCGGCCGAACATTTTCATCAACATCATTCCTACGAGAGGCCTAAGCTTGAGATCTCTCCGAAGAGGGACAAATCCATTCAGCTTATTATTCTTCCCTACGTGAATCCGATTATGCCAATCATACCCTTTATAACTACCCGGTTAAAGTAGCGTTTGAATATGTCAAACATAATGTTCATCAAGTGGAAGACTATAATAACTTCATGTCTAAGGATTCCAATGACATAACTAATATGATATATATGTACGACATAGACCATGACATAAATCTCATACAGCGGGTCATGTCCAGTACCTTGTTCCAAACAAGTACCCATAAATCTAACATGATCATCTCATGATCATTTAGCCTTTATACTAGTGCTTAACAAGTACTAGGTACGGAGATTATTATAAGTAAACATGAACAACAATAATAATCAAAACATCTCTTTATTAATATGAAATAAATGATAACAATTACAACGTTTATAAAACGTGCCTAGGGCACCACTACCAACAATCTCCCACTTGTCCTTGGCCCAATCTCCCATGTATCTAATACCCATGGACCTAACATGACCTTCATGTTTAGCTTGTGGAAGTCCCTTTGTTAGCGGGTCCGCAACATTGTCATCAGTAGGTACTCTGCATATATTTACGTCTCCCCTATCAACCATTTCTCGAATGATATGAAAACGCCTAAGTATGTGTTTGGATTTCTGATGTGCTCTTGGTTCCTTTGCTTGAGCAATAGCACCATTATTATCACAATAAAGGTATATTGGATTAGCAATGCTAGGAACCACTTCAAGTTCAGTGATGAACTTCTTAATCCAAGCAGCTTCCTTTGCAACATCCGATGCAGCAATATACTCAGCTTTTGTTGTAGAATCAGCGGTTGTACTTTGCTTGGAACTCTTCCAGCTTACAGCTCCACCATTTAACATAAACACAAAACCCGATTGCGATCGACTATCATCTTTGTCGGTTTGGAAGCTTGCATCCATGTAAGCATTTATCACGAGATCATCCTCCATTCCACCATAGACCAAAAATGAATCTTTAGTTCTTCTCAAGTACTTAAGAATCGCTTTTACAGCCATCCAGTGATTTTCACCGGGGTCGGATTGGTATCTACTTGTCATGCTCAAAGCATAAAATACATCCGGCCTAGTACAAATCATGGCATACATGATGGACCCAATTGCCGAAGCATATGGAACATCATTCATTTTCTCACGCTCATCTTTTGTCTTAGGACATTGAGTCTTGCTTAGAGAAACTCCATGTAATACGGGCAAGGTTCCTCTCTTAGAATTTTCCATACGGAATCTTCTAATGGCCTTGTCAATGTATGTACTTTGGCTTAAACCAGGTAGCCTCCTTGATCTATCTCTATAGATCTTAATGCCAAGTATATATGCGGCTTCACCCATATCTTTCATTGCAAAACACTTTCCCAACCAAGTCTTTACGGACTGAAGTGTAGGAATGTCATTTCCAATGAGTAATATGTCATCCACATATAAAATCAGGAATATCACTATGCTCCCACTAATCTTCTTGTATACACAAGGCTCATCTTCGTTCTTGATGAAACCAAACTCTTTGACCGATTCATCAAAACGGAGATTCCAACTCCTAGAAGCTTGCTTCAATCCATAGATGGATCTCTGCAATTTGCATACCTTAGAATTCTGTTCCTTCCGGTTGTGTCATATACACATCCTCTTGTAGTTTTCCATTCAGGAAAGCGGTTTTGACATCCATTTGCCATATTTCATAGTCATGATATGCGGCAATGGCAAGCAGAATTCTTATAGACTTGATCATTGCTACGGGTGAAAAGGTTTCATCATAGTCAATACCATGAACTTGCCTATAACCTTTCGCTACAAGCCTAGCTTTGTAAGTATGCACCTTCCCATCCATGTCAGTCTTCTTCTTGAAGACCCATTTGCATCCTATGGTTTTTAAACCTTCGGGCGCATCAATCAAGTTCCAAACTTGATTGTCTTGCATGGATTGCAATTCAGATTCCATGGCTCCAAGCTACTTATCCGAATCAGGAGAAGATATCGCCTCTTGGTAGGTTGTCGGTTCATCATTCTCAATGATTTCCACCTCATTACTATCCGTTACGAGAAATCCATATGTCTCGGGCTTGGATCGTAACCTACTAGATCTGCGAGTTGTTTGTGTATTTTGAACAGGTTCCACAACTCCTTGTGGTTCTTGTTCTTGTTCCACTATTGGTTCAATGTCATTTTCTGGGTCTCGAATCTCTTCAAGATTTATTTTACTCCCACTGATTTCTTTGGAGATAAACTCTTTCTCTAGAAAGACACCAGTTCGGGCAACAAAAACTTTGTTGTCCTCACGGTTGTAAAAGTAATATCCTTTAGTTTCCTTTGGATATCCCACGAAAATACATTTGTCAGATTTGTGTGCAAGTTTGTCAGAGACAAGTCTTTTGACATAGACTTCGCAACCTCAAATCTTCATGAAAGATAAACAAGTTTTCTTTCCGCTCCACATCTCATATGGAGTCTTTTGAACCGATTTAGTTGGAACACGATTTAGTGTGAATGCAGCGGTTTCTAGAGCGTAACCCCAAAAGGATATTGGAAGATCAACTTGACTCATCATTGATCGAACCATGTCTAACAAAGTCCGATTTCTTCTCTCGGACACACCATTCCATTGTGGTATTCCGGGTGGAGTCAATTGTGAAACTATTCCACAATTCTTTAGATGATCGTCAAATTCATAACTCAAGTATTCTCCACCTCGATCTGATCGAAGTGCCTTGATACTTTTGCCAAGTTGTTTTTCTACTTCATTTTGAAATATTCTAAATATCTCAAATGCTTCACTTTTATGTTTCATTAGGTAAACATACCCAAATCTACTATAATCATCAGTGAAGGTTATGAAGTATTGAAATCCTCCCCTAGCATTGCTACTTAATGGTCCGCATACATCGGAATGTATCAACCCCAATAAATCGCTTGCCCTTTCACCTAGCTTGGTAAAAGGTGTCTTAGTCATTTTCCCAAGAAGACACGACTCACAAGTATCATATGACCCAAGGTCACATGAACCCAAGAGACCGTCCCCATGGAGTTTTGAGATACGCTTCTCATTTATATGACCAAGACGGCAATGCCACAAATAAGTATGATTTACATCATTAGATTTAGATTTCTTATTTATATGATCGACATTGTCATTATTTTCATTCTTTACATTCAAGACATAAAGGCCATTAAATGAATTAGCAATACCATAAAGCACATCATTTAAATAAATAGAAAATTTCTTATTTTCAATAAGAAACTTAAAACCTTCATTATCCAAACAAGAAATTGAAATGATATTTCTACTTAAATCCGGAACATAATAACAATTGTTCAACACAAGAATTAATCCGGAAGGTAAAGTGACTTCATAAGTCCCTACGGCTAATGCATCAACTCTTGCTCCATTTCCCACGCGTAGGTCTACTTCACCCTCTTTAAGTAGTCTCCTATTCTTTAGACCCTGCACATTTAAACAAATGTGAGAACTACATCCGGTATCCAATACCCAAGAATCAGTGGTAGAAAGGAGAATATCTATCATATAGATACTGAAGTCGACGCAGCCTTGCTGCTCTTCTTCTTCTTTTGCTCTTCCAAGAAAGCCTTGCAATTACGTTTCCAATGACCAATTTCTTGACAATGGAAACATATTTCATCCTTTTGTGAATCAGGTTTTGCCTCAGAAGCCTTGGCAACCTTTGCCTTGCTCATCTTGGGTTTGACAACTTTCTTACCCTTTCCTTTGGCACTAGCCTTCTTCCCATCATGAACCAAGAGCACGGGAGAACCTTTCTCCGCAATCTTCATCTCCGCAGTTTTAAGCATCCCATGCAACTCGGAGAGATTCTTATCCATTCCATGCATGTTATAATTCATCACAAACTGATTATAACTCTTAGGCAATGAATTAAGAATGAGATCCGTGGCTAGCTCCAATGGGATTGGATAGCCAAGTTTCTCAAGGTGCTCTACATAACCTTTCATTTTCAACATGTGAGGACTCACTTGTTGCAATTCATTCATTTTGCAAGTAGTGAATGCAACAATGGTCTTGTACATCTCTTGCCTAGCTTGCTCTTGAAACATGGCTCTTAACTCCACGCCTATCTCATAGGCTTCCAAATGTTCCAAACTTTGTTGGAGTTTTGAGCACATAGTAGCAAGCATGAGACAGCTTACATCTCTAGAATCATTACGATGTTTTTTGTAATTGTCTCTTTCTGCCCTAGGGGCAGTAGGTTCTGGTTCAGCAGGAACTGGCCCATCGAGAATGTACAACTTATCTTCTTGCCTTAGAACAATTCTTAGGCTACGGATCCAATCCATAAAGTTAGTAACATTCTCTTGGATCTTATCCTTCTCAAGGATCGATCGCAACGAAATTTATTGAGTGTCAGTAGTCATTGTCTACAAATATGCAAAATTTCCAAAATTTAATAAGTACCGGTTTCATTAAAGAGATAAAAAATGTATTTTTCAAACAAAAATACTCCCACTAAATTATACAACCTTCATATACATCCAATGTATAATATAATTTAATTGGGCTAAGATCCATCTTTAATTTAACTTTTGAGTCCACGGAGGCAGACCGCTCAAAACTAAATTAATTAGGTAGACAATCATGTCAATCATATCTCATATGATTCTTAGATCC
This sequence comes from Campanula takesimana, assembly GCA_026119855.1. Lineage (NCBI taxonomy): Eukaryota > Viridiplantae > Streptophyta > Magnoliopsida > Asterales > Campanulaceae > Campanula > Campanula takesimana. Next base: position 51,428 of record JAOWBW010001255.1, read on the forward strand.
TTTTATGAGATTCTTTGAGAAATTCAATTTCAAAAAGCATGTTTAATCTCATCTTTTGCCTAGGCCCAAAACTGTTTTGACGCCTAATTAAGTCCAACCATTTTAAACGTATAGGAACCATTCAATTTAATGCACCTTGCGGAGGCAAGCCCACATTGAATTAATGAACCTCATCTTGCTCATACATGAATAAAATTAATTCACCTCGCGGAGGCGAACCCACATCAAGATCACCCATGTATAAACAAGTGTTCTAATCATGACATGGCAATAAAGGACTTAAAACTTTCTTTGAAGGTTCATCATATATAGTATACAACACATTTATGAGCACATATTATAAACATGTTACGCATCAAGTTTAGCCACTAAATTAATCTCCATTAATTTAAGCATAATATTTATGTGTCATTAGTTTCTCTATAATTATGAGGATGAGATTCTTTGAACTTTGGTTATCATCTTCCAAATCAAGACAACAAGAAGTGCGGCTGAAACTAAGCCATGAGGCATCCACAATTCCGCACTAATTCAAAAAACCAAGAAAGTAGTCCATGTGGCCGAAACTAAGCAATAGATGGTCTCGATAAACGTAGGCCAATTGCATCCACAATTCCACATGGATCTCCAATCTTTGAATCAAGAACTTTGTTTCTCAATTTTAGAAATTATGAACCCTTTATAATTCTAACTTCGTTTTATCTTTGAAACTTTGATTGCGATCAAGTTTGGGAAACACAATCTCGATGAACGTAGATTAGCCATTCAAACCTTGAGCCAATCTTAGAATTACAAGACTAAACAAATAGGAAAATCAAACCCCAAAATCCACACCAAAACCAACTACCCAAAACCCATTCCAGATCAGCAGGTCTGGCCTGGTTCTGTTACTGGTTTGGTTGGTACCTTTTGAAAATTCCAAATCTGATCAAAAGGCAAAAAGAATCAGCATTCTGATTGCTTTGTGCGGCCGCCCAGAAATCACTGTGCGGTCGCCCAAACATGTGCGGCCGCCCACGTGATTCTGTGCGGTCGCACAGGATGATCAGAAGGCAATTTTAAAGTTCGAAAATTTGTCTCAAAATTGTTTTTCCCCGATTATTAAAACCATGATCCAATCAGAATTAATAATCAAACAATTCAGAATCCATCATAATATTTATTGCGATTGAATCGTGCGATTAAAGTTGCAAAACAATAAACCACATAAAATCACATAACACATAAACATCATGTATCCAATATTCATATCATGTTAGGCACATAAACAATTTATATACACACTACATGATCTAAGTATTGAAATAATCAACATGAGAGGGGCTCTGATACCACTGTTGGGTTTCGTAGTAACATGCGCAGCGAAAATTAGCATTTAAAATTTATGAAACCCAAAGCCCATAGATCCATTCATATGATTAGATCAAATACTTGCAATATGAATACTAGAAAACTAACCCTTGATGGCTTTGAATTTGGTCTTTGAACTTGGTGGAGAATTTGAAACTTTAATCACGAACAAGTAAGAACACGAACTCGAAGATGATAAACTTCACCCTCTAGCGGTATCCACACCACGAACGAATATCAAGAACACTTGATCTTGGTTGCTAGACCAAAATTGTGAAACACGTTTTCACAATCAATATGAACTATATGGAATTTTGTTTGTGTATTATTTTGTTCTTCAATCTAGGATGTCTTAGAACAAAATAAAACTCTCCTAAACCCTTTGGAGACTTGCACAAAAGTTATGATTTTTTTTTTTTGCCCGAATTTTGCTGTTATATACAAGTTAGACCTATTCCAAATAGGAAACTTGTGTCTAAACCCATCCAAAATTCCTTTCCAAATCAAATTAGGAAACCAGTCCCGACATGGTGTGCGGCCGCCCAAAACGCTTGTGCGGTCGCACATCTATCTGAAAGGTTTCTGGTACTTTCTGAGCTAAACTGTGCGGCCGCCCAAACCCTTTTGTGCGGTCGCACATCTATCTGAAAGCTTTCTGGTACTTTCTGAGCTAAACTGTGCGGCCGCCCAAACCCTTTTGTGCGGTCGCACACTTTCCCCAGATTTCCCTAATTTCCAAATTCCAATATAGTCCTTATTTAAGATTCGTTCTATTGTGTGTGACCCTCTAGGATTACACTAAGTTGGCAATGAGTTCAAACATGAAACCATAAGATATGATTAGGTTCTAGCAAACCGTCATACCTACCCAAATAGTATAACTAGATACAAGTTCGCATTCCTTTAGAACATGTCATAATCCCTTTATCCACGATCTCATTGCACACAAGTCATGGTCAAACGGTCAACTTGTCTTTGTTCAATACTTCCTCGATTCCGAATATGTTGATAATCCAAATGACATTGATCTAATCAATTCATTTGAGTCCGGCCGAACATTTTCATCAACATCATTCCTACGAGAGGCCTAAGCTTGAGATCTCTCCGAAGAGGGACAAATCCATTCAGCTTATTATTCTTCCCTACGTGAATCCGATTATGCCAATCATACCCTTTATAACTACCCAATTAAAGGTAGCGTTTGAATATGTCAAACATAATGTTCATCAAGTAGAAGACTATAATAACTTCATGTCTAAGGATTCCAATGACATAACTAATATGAGATATATGTACGACATAGACCATGACATAAATCTCATACAGCGGGTCATGTCCAGTACCTTGTTCAAAACAAGTACCCATAAATCTAACATGATCATCTCATGATCATTTAGCCTTTATACTAGTGCTTAACAAGTACTAGGGACGGAGATTATTATAAGTAAACATGAAAAACAATAATAATCAAAACATCTCTTTATTGATGTGAAATAAATGATAACAATTACAACGTTTATAAAACGTACCTAGGGCACCACTACCAACAGAAAGATGAGTAAAATGAGCTATTTTTTTTTTTTTTTTGGCCAATGGCTCGCCGCCACAAGGCAGATTTTGAGTGGAGCATGAGTTGGGATCCTACGCTTCGCGGAGAATGTTGTACACAGGTCATGGGTCGACCCGTCTCTTCTATGAGACGGATCTAAGTGTTTTCACAAGAGACCACCTCTTATTATTTTTTTTGACTTAATTATTGTTCCTTGCTATAGGATTTTTTTTTTTTTTTTAAGCTAGGAAACAAAGAGAAAATCGAATTATCTAATTTTTTTAATGAGTGAGCACTGAGCAGTCATTTGGGGCAGTGGTTATGGAGTTTAAGATTCGAAATCTATACTCCCTCCTTCTCACATGAATTATAATTTTTTGGTTGGGCACGGGGATTAAGGAAAAAGTGCTAGTGGAGTAGGTATTGTAAGTATGAAAAGTGAAGTAGGAGAGAGAAAGCGGGGTAGAAAATAATGAGTAAAAAGTTGTTGTGAGTGTGAATGTGAGTCCCATTAAATAAAACACTTCCATTTTTGGGTTGTCCTAATTCGAATAGGACACCCAAAATGGAAATTTATCCTAATTCGAGTGGAACGGATGGAGTATATATAAAAGTCGACGCGGAGTCTTATGGATGTGACACGGGGACAAGCTTTATCGAAATCTTTCATTTCGTGAAGCCACATCACCATGTACCCCACAACAATATGACTTTTCATTTTTTCTATTTTAGCTAAGAGAAAATTTTCAGGGAAACTAGTTTCTCCATAAGTTATAAAAAATCCTGTTTTTATAACTTTTAAAGTTTAAGGTTTACGGTTTTGGGTTTTAGGTTTTTGGGTTTCAGGGTTAAAAACAAGACTTTTTATAACTTATGGATGAACTAGTTTCCTCCAAAACACACTCTTTAGCTAATAGTATTAGCATACTATAATAGTTACTACATTAGAAGAATACGACTATTAAACATTACCATTGTTATAGATAATCATATTTTACTATTGGATACTAATAGAATAGTATGCTACTAATAAAGAAAAGATGAGGTAGATGAAGAGTTTAGCTATTAAATTTCGAAATTATTACATTCATCATAATTATGTGTGTGTTAATATTACAAATCTAATGACAAGGGTTATGAAATTTGAAAAACCTATACACATTAAATTAAATTAAATTAAGATACTTTCATAAACTAATAATTTTTTTTTCATGAATAAAATATAAATGCATACATTATAAATTATGTTAAAAAGAGTATGCCATTTTTTTTACTTTTTTATAATTATAAAAAATAATTTTTTAACTGTCTTTGATGAATAAGAATGATTTCCCATTTTAAGAATGTGGTTTTTTGTTTAATCAAATAAAAGACTTTTATATTAATTTTTGAAATTTCTTATGCTTATTTCATGAAGGACATGAATTGCAACGTGATATATTGGAGGTTGATATTTATTCTAGATTTGAAATACATAAATTAAAGCATACTATATAACTATTTATAATCTGATAAATAAATAGTACTTATTGATTTGTTAGTTTTGTTGTATAACATCTTATATGCATTAATTAAAAAAATGACTTGATTTAGTACACTACATTACTTTTTTTAGTGCAACACTTAAGATTTATTGAAAAACTATAGTGAAAATTAGAAGAACAATCAACTAAAAATACTTGAAAAACAAAGTTTTATGATGACAACTAATTTAAATTATAATTATCATCAGATATAAATAAACTTTAGAAATAAATAGTACATAAGTTCACGTGCAGAGCACGGGTTATGGTCTAGTAAATTATGATAACAATGTTTAACCTGTAATTTTCTTCTGTCAATTTATTTGAAAGTTTTTAGAATTAATAGTCCAACTTTACTGGCTAACTTATTTTAATAATAACTATAATAATAATTAGTAAATTAATAAATTAAATAAAAAGAAAATTCATAAAATTTATTATTGATACATGATAATTAATCAAATAAATATTTTAAAAATTTTATTAAAAATTATTTTGTTTATATAATAGTCCTTTTAGCCTCAATTATAAGAGGAAAAGACAATTATTTTGCCTTAAATATAAATAAATTTCATTTGTTTTAATATAAAACTCACTAAATATTACTGGACAAAAACTTGTGTGAGAACACTCCAACCCGTCTCATGGGTGAGACGGGTCATTTTTTTGACCCATTACCCGACCCACAACCCTGCTCCAGGACCCATGGGGGGACCCTGCCACGTGGCAGCCCCTCATTGGCCCCAATTTTTTTTAATTTTTTTTGGTTTTTTTTTTCGGTTTGTGAAAAGTAATAGTTACCATCTCTTAAAGTAATAGTTACCATCTCTTAAAGTAATAGTGTTATTCCTATGTTTTCTTCGTTTGCCAAAAGTATACTTATTATAACTAAAATGTAACAAACGTGTTATTTATATGTAATAGTATTTGTAAATAATTGTAATACATATGTATAGATATCTATTTGTTTTCAAACAATAAGTTACAATGGGGTCAAATTTATCATGATACATGTAAAAGTATTACATTATCTATAGAAATCTGTTACAATTTCGTCAATCAAAGTGTTACATTTACTTGTATAAACTTACTATTACATTCATATACATAAGTTATTACTTTTCAAATGGGTAAAAACGAGCTTTTGTTTTTTTAAAACAAGTATTACGTTTACTTATGAACAATGTTACTTTAAGAGATGGCAACTATTATTTTTTGCTAAACCACTGAAAAGCCGAAAAAAAAAATATAAAAACTAAAAAAAAAAAAAAAAAAAAAAAAAAAAAAAAAAAAAATTCCCGGCCAATGGTGGGTTGCCACGTGGCGGGTTCGGCCCATGGGTCATGGGGCGACCCGTCTCATGCATGAGACGGATCCCCTTGTTCTCATGGGAGACCACCTCATATTACTGTATTTAGTATACTTTTATAAAAACTATCCCTAATAGTTTATTTATTTATTTTAGAATAAGTACACATATATTACATTTATTATGAAGATACATTAGTAATTTTAACACATTTATATAATAAAAAAACAAACTAACTTAACTATATACACAATATTTTAAATCTGAGTATAAGTGAGTTTTGCTTATAATTGAAGCCGGAAAGATACTACTTAAAACTTCACTTAAATTGACCGCCAAAACTAAAATAAATCATAGTTATTCGGTAACAATATGTAAGACGAAGATAGGATCAGACATACCTCCGTCCCACCGAAAATTGCAAAACTTACCAAAATGGGCGTCCCATAGAAATTGCACATTCCATAAATGGAAAGTTTTTAATATTTTTTAATTAGTGGGTCCCACTTCTCATACTCACATCCACTAACCCACTAACTATTCTCTACCTCACTTTCTCTCTCCCACTCAACTATCAACACTCACAACACATCACCTTTTTCACTTTTCCCTTAATTCTTGTGCCATGATTTTTTTTTGCAATTTTCGGCGGGACGGAGGGAGTATCTTCTTTACGATACTCTTTGTACTTTTTATTTTATATTTAACGGTCATTACATAAAAATTATTTTGAGTTAGAATCGTTTAAGTAATAACAAAATTATAATTGTTTTGAAATAAATTGATTTTTTTTTAAACTGCAAATATTTTGAGACCGAGAAAATATAAGATTAATGACAATTTAGGGCCTGAACTTTAGGGGGTGCATCTAAAAGGGGTCTCGGTTTTTTTTCCCGCTAGATCAGGGCTTCAATCATTTTTTTTTTTGGCAATTAGGGGCTTTCTGACGGTTTCCGTCAATTTCCACCGTTAAGTCGACATGTGCGATGCACGTGACTTTTGACTGAGGGCAAATTGGGCAATCCTGTTTGGGTTAATGAAAATTAGGGCCTGAACTCAAGGGGGCGTCTAAAAGGGGTCTCGACTTTTTTTCCCGCTAAATCAAGACTCAAATTCAATTTTTTTTGGCAATTAGGGGCTTTCTGACGGTTTCTGTGAAAAACACCGTTAAGTGGA